>JAHWFP010014059.1:50573-69449 GCA_023313725.1 Lithobius niger
ACTAAATCAATGTAACCACCAAGAATCACACATCACTTGGCGAAAACGCCACGACTTGAATGCAAATTAGGCCTACACAAGACACTAACTCTTATTCAAAGCTGCTCGTGTTAAGCACAAATATGGGAGAAACTGGCTGATGGCCCTTACGTAAAAACTAATGCTCGAATATTGTTGTTTAAAATGATACAAACGCACACGTTAAAGTATTCCTGGCACCCCTTTCTGGTCTCAATATATATTCTATACGTAATTTAGTATTTAGCATTTAATCTTTTTCTGTCTTTGTGTTGCTGCTAAACGATTATTCTCTTGTCCTAGATTTGTCCGTTATTATAGAATCGGTGAATGACTCCAATTTTAAAACGGATAATAAAATAGTACTGCGAAAAGCTACGCGTCTTTACTGGACAACAATTTAGTAACTCGCTCCTCGTTGGTCCGTGGACTCCAGACTATTGTTGATGGACGTTCTGGACGGCTTCGAGGCTTCCACGAAAAAAAATGTGGCAACAATCATGACGTCATGTATTGTTGAGGCATTGTTGGGTGATCGTTGCCGATTGTTGCAAATGGTCATTTTTCGTTAGTTTCGGTCATTTAGGACCCAGCTCGGACTTTAAAAATACACCTACACAACGAACGGGTTAATTGCTTTCTTTTGGCAAACTTCTCATATTTGTAGCCTTCTACTTTCAGAGGAGATTTCGCTGCGCTCAAGGAGATTTCTTGTTGAAATTTGTATGGTGCTGACAAACACTCGTAGCAAAAATTATGAAGCAAATGTTCAAAAGGGTTTAACGAGCGTTAACCACTCCTGGTCATCTGCTCGAAGCCCTAAGGCCCTAGGCCAAATGTTCAAGGAAGTGATCCGAATAATGTGCGCGTTTTTCTTAGTGCATAATACAAAAGGTAAACAAAACTAAAAATGGTCAAATAATGTGAAAACAGAGTTGTAATGTTATGGTAAAATCCACCCACATTAGTCAGTGGAGAGAGAGTTAGCGATGCGACGAGCCTCTTCACACCTGTGTTGAAGTTGGATTACGACAGTAGACAAAATGTAGTACGCTTTTTTCCCACCGTTAACCAAAACGTTTTAGGAATGAAAATCTCTCGAAAAGTATTCAGGGACGATATTCAGTCATACCTAGTTTTCTTGAAATAGTAAAAAATGGTCGATTGGTAATTTCAGCAGATCGCAAACATTCGCAGCAACTTGTCTTCCACGCGGAAGTAGTTCCAACATGGCGGCGATGACAACAACAGTGCAAGCGATGGATTCTCCAGCATCATTTTACAAGTGTCATCCCCGTCAAAAGCCCCTTTCCAGTTCCCAAAAGCAAACTGTAATGAATGCCTACAGCCAACTGCGCCAGCGTGATCCAAAGAAATCTATCGATGAAGTTGCGAAAGACACAGGATTGTTGTGCGGCGTGTCCGAAGCTGCCATCTATCGTTGCCGAACCGAATTCAAAGTAAGTGGTCGGTGTTTGACTACGGTACGCCAAGCAAACGCAAGCCGACAACTGTACGAAAACACGCATGCAAAAATACGATGAATTTACGCTTTCAGCGATTCGGAAAAGAGTTCATGATTTTTATCGCAATGACGACATTCCAATTGTTAAAAAAGTGACATCTGCCGTAAACGAAGACAATTCTCTTTCTGCCAAATTTTTCACGGACAACAATGCGGCGGCGAATCATGACAGATTCGGGAATTGCTTTCCGTAAACGTCAGCGCCGGCAGTCTGCTCATTGAACGAGACGATATTGTTTTATGGCGGCGGAGGTATTTGCGTGCCATAAAAAACTTCCGTTAAAAAAAAGAATATTACTATTTGGGTGAAACATGGGTGAATGCTGGCCACACGAAATCAAGTGTTTCGGACAGATACGACCGTGGAGAGCAAGTGTGATGCATTTCACAAAGGGTTGACAACTGGTTTAAAAGCACCAAGTGGGAAAGGAGGACGGCTCGTCATTTTGCATGCTGGAAACGTGGATGGATTTGTACCTGCTGCCAATCTCGTTTTTTTTTAAGCAAGGAAAGGAAATGGCGATTACCGTGATGAAATGGACGGAGACAGATTTGAGAAGTGGTTTGAAACTTAGGTGCTTCCTAATGTACAACCAAACAGTGTCATTGTAATGGATAAAGCTTCACACCATTCTGTGAAGGAGGAAAAATACCGACGAAGAGTTCACGGAAAACTGACATGCAAGCTTGGCTGCAAGAAAAAGATATTGCGTTCAATGACACAATGTTGAACCGAGAATTGCACGCATTAATTGAAGGTGCAAAAACACAGTACGACCATTATCGTATCGTAACACCCTTGCTGCACTCCACAGACATATCGTTCTCAGACCTCCATACCAATGCGTACTGAACCGTTTAGAAAGGGTGTGGAGTCAAGTCAAAGTATATGTTGCTGCCAACAATCAAACTTTTACGTTAAAAGAAGTTGAAGAGCTGGTTCCTAAAGCTTTATCAAACATCACCATCGCAAACTGGAAGAATTATACTTAAAACACGTAATTAAAGAGGAAGATAAAATGTGGAAAGCCGATGGATTGTCGGATTTGATTGTTGAAAAGTTGGCATTTCAAGTAAATGGATCAAGTGATGAAAACTACAGTAATTTTGAATGAAGCGAAGTAAGGATTGGAGTAGGCTACGACATTCGTTACAGTTTGTCTCTCCCCCCCCCCCCCCCCTTCAAAACGGCCTTTTTAAAGGCCAAATCAACACGGCCCTTGTCAGGGCCATCAAATTTGGAAAGAGAAAAATTATTCCAATTTAATAAAATTTGGTATTGAAGAAATGACATACACACCATTAATAGTTGTTAATAATAAAGAATGCTATAGTGTCACACTACCGTAAAAAATATGAAACTGTTAGTATTACATAAAAAAAACTTCGCGCGAGTGCATTGTTAAGCTGTTTCTGCGTCGTTGTTTTAGCTCGCGGATGAATATAAACAGATTTGTGGTAATTAGGCTTTGGTCGCGTCGCTAACACTCTCTCCACTGACTAATGTGGGTGGATTTTACCATAGCATTCTGTATCACTTTCGTGCTGGGGCAACTGATCTTTTATCCAACATAGAAAGTCGGTTATTTTTATTATGAATAAATATAAGTAGCCTATGTAACTTACTAAATGTATTTAGAAAAAAAGTGTTATTTCCGATGACGAACGCTGATTTCGTTCGCTTCACTCACTCAATCGGCGCAACCTTAGAAACGTGACCACCACCACAGCCGACCACCATGAACCACACATCAACAGAACACGTCACTGTTTTTAGTTTAAACAAAACTAAAAATGGTCAAATAATGTCATTCCAGAGTTGTAATGTAATCATTCAGTATCTATACCTGTTGAACTTTTGGGCTGGGGCCAGTGACCTTTTATCCAATGTAGAAAGTCGGTTTTTTACTATGAATAAATATTTAGCCTATATTACGTACTAAATGTATTTAGGAAAAAGTGCTGTTTCCGATGACGAACACTGATTTCGTTCGCTTCGCTCACTCAATCAGCGCAAACATTACCTCATCAGAATCGTGACTGGACTCAATATAACCACTAAGAACCACACATCACTTTCACTTGAAATTTTTGGTAGCACTACGCTTTACATGGGTTTTCTTTTTTCACTTATTTTAAGAATCTTTTTTTCTTTACGTCCTGGTCAGTACAGCTTTGTCCATGGCTTCTTATCTTTCTGATGACACCCCACTTGGCGAAACAACTGCAGAACGTCAAGTGACAACGCCAAGGTTTGAGCGCAAGTTAGGCCTACACAAGACAATAACTCTTATCCAAACCTGCTCGTGTTTGAGCACAAATAAGGAAAGAACCGGCTAACTTACTTTACGTAAACACTACTGCTCGAATATTCCTGGTTGAAATGATACAGATGCAGACGTAATAATATTCTTGACACCCTTTACTGGTGTGAATATATTTCCTACACGTAATTTAGTATTTAGCATTTAATTTTTTTCTGTCTTTGTGTTACTGCTAAACAATTATTCTCTTGTCGTGGATTTGTCAGTATATAGACTTTCAATGAATAACTCCAAGTTTAAAACGGGTAATAAAATAGTACTGCGAAAAGCTACGCGTCTTTAACTGATTGTTACTGAGAACAACAATTTAGTGACTCGCTCCTCGTTGGTCTGTTGACGCCAGACTATTGTTGATGGACGTTCCAGAAAAAAATGTGGCAACAATCATGACGTCATGTATTGTTGAGGCATTGTTGGGTGATTGTTGCCGATTGTTGCAAATGGTCATTTTTCGTTAATTTCGGTCATTTAGGACCCAGCTCGGACTTTAAAAATACGCCTACACAAAGAACGGATTAATTTGCTCTCTTTTGACAAACTTCTCATATTTGTAGCCTTCTACTTCCAGAGGAGAAGATGATCATCCCCAACCAAGCACCCAACCAAGCATAAACTGCATCTTTTTAACGAGGAGAGATGATGATTAGTCGTATCCGGCTTCGCCCGGGTTTTGTTTTGCTTGGGATTTAGTTTCGTTCGTGGTTCTTTCCCAGTTTTCGGCCGGTGCTGCCTGAACGTTGACTGCGATAGGCAATTTTCTTCCTGTAATACTGATTTCACACTACTATATTCGTCTCGCACCAGCGCGCGCCGGCCGGTTATTTGCGAGCCAGCTTGGCCGCTACAGCAAAGCGTGCTGCTGGGCCGGGAGATAATCCGCACGTATTATCCTACTACCTGCACAAAAGACCTTTCTTTCTCGTGCTGCTCCCCTACGTAGTCCTATTGTTATGGGATAAGGACTGCACGAATTACCTCTACCGCTAGACGCACAAAGCACGGCCGCTATGAATTTTTAAATGTGAAAACCGAAACGAGCTGCCCAAGGCTGGCTCTCATTCGGAGCGCTGCTAGATGAATTTAGTAGTGTGAAATCAGTATTAGTCTCCCTTTACCTCACACCCTCTACCTGCCCTTTCCCCCTTTCATCTCTCAAAAACTACTTTGCCCTCCACCTCCCAATTTCTTTGTTTTCTAAAGAGCAGGGCTAACAGAAGCGCTGCCCAACACACGGGAGTTCCCCGTTCGGGGGGGGCCCCCCCCCGGCCACACTCCCCAGTTTATCGCTTTGGCTTGAGCGATCCGTACCGTGTGAAAAATAACTGCCTTTCGTGCATGGCGTCATTTAACACTTACCGTTGAGATGACCGTGCAGAGCAAATTGTTAGTCGAAACAGTAGCGTGCAGAGACCACCGAGATGGCAGAGGGATTCTTTTAGTAAGAGAGCACAGTAAATTTTAGTGGACCTAATTTTTTTTTGCTCTCTTGTATCCTTTCTCAGCATTTTTTTTGTTCTTTTCAGGCTTGTTTCGCCCTTTTTTATGCCTTTAAGGTGTTTAGGCTCTTTCTCAGGCAACGTCGCATCAGTAAATGCCGGCACAAACGTCCATTAAAAAAAAAAGGCATTTTACGAAAAGGTCAGGGAAAGTGCCCCTCCTGTGCACGACACTGAGTTGAGCCACAATGTACCAATTTCAAATTCTTTTCATTGTAGGTTTTTTTTTATTGCTTTCGCCTTTGCTATGAGACTTTGCCTTATAATGCAAGATCAAAAAAATAACTACTCTAATGAAAGCTACAGAGATGATGCGAAAGAGTAGTGGCAAGGTCAAATCGTACTTGAGTCTGCGAGTCAGACATTGATAACCTCAAACGTTCAGACTAACTCATGTCAAAAAGCCTTAGCAAGGGCTTTGTGAACGAGTGTTGCACCGATTCGATGGGATCAACATCCTGTGTGAGATGTAGCGACAAGACTAAGGCTCGTGTACTTCAAACTAGGTTCGACAAAAGGACAAAAAGCCCAAAATAATGTATTTCCGTCCTTGGATACAAAGATTAAGAAACATCTTATCATTGCTGCAAACTGTCTTGTTGAAGTAACTATACATGGTTTTATTAAGGCACTTTTAAACACTGGCAAATCAGAGCCTCCAAATCTTTGGCCTCCGATGTTTGATTTAAGGGATTTGCAGACACGCAATAGTTTAAGTGCATATTTGCCGGTCCCAGATGGAGAATTTTGTATTTTGTGGACGCAACTGATAACTGCCGGTTGGTAGACCACCTTACGAATGAAAGTAAGGCAGCGGATAATTCGAAGCGATCCAGCATGTCAACAATGGCTTTAGGTAGATCGTCAGAAAACTTTGGTATTTCCATATGGCATTCATCCTTAATTAAAGATTAGAATTACACATAGCTTTAACACAGAATTTTCGTCGGACTCAGCAGAGTTTTAACGACACCAAGCATAAACTTGTTTATGCGGGGCCCCTGAGTGAGAAAATGCCTGCTGCTGCTCTCCCAGGGTGTGGGTTAACTTATGTGTGTGTGTGTGTGGGAGGGGGGGGGGGTTATTTATCCCCTAAAATAAAATAAAAAAGACAATTTGCCGGCTCTCTGGCGCGGTCAGCCGAAAGTTGTTTCTTTTGCTGAAAAAAATACATAACCTGTTAATTTTTGCATTAGTTTCTCGAACGTTGCTGTTTTCCCTGCAGGTTTGTTGGTGTTCAGTAACCACCGGCATCGTAACCCAACTGCGCATCTGATCTGCGCAGCCCCTCGTTATTTAAGTGTATTCGTTGGCCATCATTTTTACCTCTCAATATGTCAGGCGGTGACTCAAGAGGGGAGGTAGGGTGGGTTTGGTTATGTATTTTTCCAGCAAAAGAAACAATTTTCACCCGGCTGGGCCGGAGGGCGGCAAAATTGTCTTTCTTGTAGCTGAAAGAAAACTACCCTGTTAATTTTTGCATTAACATTTAGACCTCGTCAGAGTCTGGTGGCGGGCACCGCCTTGACAGGTTCCCTAGGGTTACGAGCTGGCTGTTTCCCCAAACAGTTTCACCGACTTCGCACTTTATTCAGAAAAGAGGATAAACAGGAATTTTGGTCTCTTTCGTGGTATTTGATGGCCCTGAAAAGGACTGTTGGTTTTAGAGATGACGGCTTGCTTTCGTCTTCGTTTTCTGATCCTTAAAGGGGCTGGATTACACATCTGGCAGCTACGATGGGGCCCAGACGATGTAGTCCATTGGCAAGCTTCATCATCTCTCTGAAGTAATGGTTTGTGAAGACGAAGCTCTTTCGCCATGAAGCTGTAGTCAAAATGTCCTAGACAGGAACAGAGTTGTGAAATGCTCAGGAGGTGCCCTTAACTCGTGTGGCTGTAACTCTTATCACCCCCGTTGTTACAGTTGATGTTGGAGTCATCATAAGCGCCTTGAATGGTTTCACGAATCCATTTGGATATGGTGGCGGCAGAAGTTTCGCCAAAAGATCTTTCGTAGGGTAGAAAAAGTTGGGTTCTTCCTTTCCGTAAGCCTTCATTGTTTGTCCTCGAGATGTAGAAACGAAGTGCTCGGATGGGGCAAAGGTGACGTTCTGGTTCTCATCCCACGATGTGTGTTAGAGCCGGACTGACAATGGGTTTGGTTGGTTCACAGGGTCGTTACGTTTTGGCCCAGAAGTCAGCTCTTGGTGTCAGTGTGACGTAGGTATTGTCTGGAGCGAATATGCAGTATGCTGGATCAGCTGCAAGATAATGCAAGATAAAAAAAAAAACTACTCTAATGAAAGCTACAGAGATGATGCGAAAGAGTAGTGGCAAGGTCAAATCGTACTTGAGTCTGCGAGTCAGACATTGATAACCTCAAACGTTCAGACTAACTCATGTCAAAAAGTCTTAGCAAGGGCTTTGTGAACGAGTGTTGCACCGATTCGATGGGATCAACACCCTGTATGAGATGTAGCGACAAGACTAAGGCTCGCGTACTTCAAAATAGGTTCGACAAAAGCACAGAAAGCGCAAAATAATGTTTTTCGGTCCTTGGATAAAAGGATCTCAATAAATCGGAGACTCGATGGTAAGATTATGAGGAAGACAGTCTTCCGGTTAGGATGCCCATGGGGCTGTTCAGGAGAGCTTCATACAGATTTTTTAGAAGAGTGGTCAAGACGATGGAGAGATCTCAGTCTGGGAAAGTTCGCTTTATTTCAGGGCATTCCATTTCAAAGGATTTGATAAGGGATGAAATTTATTAGTCCTTAAGTAGGTGGTGGTATATCCTGCAGCTTTGAAGCCAGAATTGAGCACAGATCGATAGACGAGGATTGTGGACTGGAGCCTTTGAGTCCTTCGGAGAAAAGCGTGTTGAGAAACTTCAAAAGTTCAGCGATAGGGGGATTGACAGGATTGATCTTCCTTCTATCACACCAATGAAACCATCTTACCCAATGGCTGTTGTAGATTTGGTTGGTTGATGCTTTAATTGCGAGAGCTGCAATGACTTAACCGTTTGTTAGCTGTTATCACTTTTTCTTTATTTTACGTATTCTCGCGTATTTTATGTTATTCATAAAATCATAACGTTGTAATTTTTCTCGATGGCATCATCTATGAAGCTACAACACATGAAACTGACAACTCGTGCGTGCACATTATGACAGTTGGATCACTCCATTGCATGGCAATTGCATGGGTACATCTTACTATTACCTAGTGTAGATTAAAAAAATTAAATTAAAAATATAAATTTGTACATTTTACTCTGTGGCTTCATCTATGAACCAGCAACATTAAACCGAAACTGTCCTAGATGTAAAGATGGGTCTGACATCGCGCCAACACCATCTAGTATTTTATCAAAAGCACAAACTTGTACATTTGTCGAAGAGCCACCACTTATGAGTCAATATAACAAAGTACTACGCTGATACTTAAACGGGTTGCTTGGTCACCCCCTCCTCCATTGCTTCTCATTAGGTCGTGATACTTGCTGGAGGTAACAAATTGCTATCACGTGAGAGCTATTCACACATAACGCAGAAGCTTTTAATGACAACCACTGGTATATAACTTGAGAGTTCGTATGGAGTTTATCATACACTGACACAAATGCATATTGAAAGAGAGGCTGAGAGTTTTGCTCTCTGTCTTCTGCTGATGTCAAAACGTCATTTTCGATCCTCATTTTGTGTCACGTGACGTATAACGTCGTTTCAGACCACCAACACCAGACAGTACCTCCCTCTACCATCAACTAACAATATAAGTAACGTCATCAATCGATAAGTATCACTGTAGATGCCATTTCTGCCCGCCATTTTGTGTCACGTGATGTACAACATCATTACTGGTTACCAACGCAATCTGATAGTAAATAAAAACATAAACCAGTCAGTGGCACCACCAACTAATAACCTAAGTCCAACAGTAAAGCCTTCTACTGTCACATAATAGCACGAAACAACATTAGCACCATCTATAGACGATCTAAAACATAAAGCTTCCATCAATGTCACTGAAAGAACTGTACCAAAGTACAACTAAAGTAGTAATAAAGCTCCAATGAAAGGTAAGTTGTGAGTACTATTCAACTGAAATGAAATTCATGGATACGAGAATGACAATTATACACGTGTACAATTCCTTCCACACAGCGAGATGCACCATCCTTTACTGATGAAGTCATTAATTATGTAAGGTCTAAATAAATCAAGATTGCTCGAAGTGTAGTTGGGAATAAGCAATATACTGACTTATCCGTGAACCTGTAGAACACGAAACTGATGCTCATGCACTCACATTGTTATGATCGGGTCAGTCCATTATACGACAAAATGGAGGGGAGAGGTCCGCTGACATCTAGTGTCGGTGACCACAGAAACATAAACTTTATCAGATTCCCTGGGATCCCCCTTTCTTCCGTGCTTATGATACTGTATTTAAGATGTATATACATTAATGCACAATTAAGTGTGTTTTGTCTAGCGTTCTTGAAGGAATTAAAACAGTAAATGTTTGCTATCGCTATTCTCCACAATTGTTCAGTTCAAACTTCGTCTTCGATCGGTCTTTGAAAGTATGTCAAATTAATAAGCACGTGTATTTTGACGTTCACAACTAAAATATGATGGTAGGAGTAATTAGTTGTCATCATTTCGTACTGTCGAATTTTACATGCAAGAAAAAAATGTATTTGTAATTACAGGGCTTTGTTATGGGGCATGGTCCGCCTTTTGGCTATCAAATACAAGTGTTCCCTTTAAATAGTGGTATGATGGGCATCACAATCGTACGAGTTTCAAGAGTTTATTTCCTGGTTTTATCCTTTCTTCTGCTTATCTCTGTGTAGTATACGTTGCACGCATCGAATGTAGCTGCCAATTCATATTTTAGCGTTTATTTGTGATTCGAGTGCAACAGCATCTTTTTTTTCTTGTTGCTACTTTACGTTATTATTTTTAACTATTAGGACTTACTTGCGTTGATTTTATTTTAATCTATCATCAACCCGGTTCATCCCTCGTTTTTCCCCAATCCTGTTGCAGACTTTACCCCCTCGATATACTTTGATCGATTTGTTGTCGTTCCCTACTATCTCTTTCCAAGTCTCATAATTTAAAAAGTGTTGATTGTATTTTAAACTGTCGACGACCCGTTACCTTTATCACTTTTTCGAATTCATAATGCAGACTTTATCCGACTCAGTATGATTTTCTAGATTCGTTTCGATCCTCTTGTCGTCCTCCTACCTCTTCTCATCACGTTGCTTAGTCGTGGATGAACCCATGTATTGTATTCTTTCTTTTTCAATACCATCACTTTTTTTGATTTTCTCATTTCATTTCGATTTTCCATTCTCCGTCAATTTTCTGTTATTTATATGCATACACCTGTTTTCAGAGCTGATCCTTCCTCGTTACTCCTACATTGTTTAGTAAAAGTATCTTCTCTATTTTTTCAGTAATTATTCCCAAACGCAATTCGAACTATTGCATTTCCCTACTACTATAATGATGCTTTCAAGTCAATAAAAAACTACACTTTTCACGGTTAATTACAATGGTCAAAGCTCTCTCCTTCATTACTATAGGTTGTTATATAGGATACCCTTGACAACTCACACGTACAATAATTGTATGACTGTACAATATACAACACTGTAGGAATGAAGGGGATATTTCGGGTAAATGTCTTCACAGCTTTGGCTACTAATTTTACTAAATGGATATATGTTACTTTAAGCGGTATCACTGTTACCGATAACGAATAATGAATACACTGATGATTTCACTATCCTTATTTACCATAACCGATTTTTTTCTGTATTTTGGATTTTATTTACTTTCCGCAGTTGTCCCTTTATTTCTTGACATTACTTGTTACAATTACTTTTTCTGTATTTTCGTGGCTTCTATGTATTGTGTCTTAAGCCACCATTTCTTGTTTTGTATCCTTAATTACCTTTTCTCCATGCGTTACGTCTTACTGTTACTACCTGCTGTCACCTGACGACTCGTTGCCTTCAATTGATCGTCATCATCATTTATCACGCTTCCTTCAGCATTCGTGGCGCTGTAATGTGTTGAGGTCTGGCTTTCTGTCTCATAGTACTGGGTTCGATCCCGATCTCCAACCAAGTAAACAATGTAAATTTATTATATCTTATTTACGGACATAAAATAATGCCATGAAAAGTGCCTTCTGAGAAGAGTACGGAGTACGATAGTCAATAATTTTTTTAAGTGCAGTATTTACGTACGACGTATGTATGACGTATGTACGTGTAACTTTTCCTTATTATTAACCGAATACCTCTGGTTCACCACCCACACACGTGTCCTTGTTCAGTCATTTTACGTCCTTGCATATTGTCGTTTTTTTACGCTCATCTTTCCTTTTGTATTAAGCATTGAAATGGAGTTGAAAGCACGCTGTGCTCCGATCTGTGATATTTGTATCGTGTATTTTTCAACTAGGTTCCTTTTAAGTCTTATTTTGTAGTCATTTGGTTTTCCATTCCTTTTCAATTTTTATTTATTTGCATGCATGACCCTGCTTTCAAAACTGAATTCACAACTTCAAAAGGAATAATTGAACGTTAATAAAAAGTAAGGGATAACACTTTTATTTTTGTCCTCAACATAAACGCTTCATTAATCAAACTACAGCCAACGTGCTGTCATCGAATGCCACCATTCTTACACATGTAGGCGGACCATCCCATTAAATGACTTGGCGGCGTTTCCATGATTTACACGTTTTCATAGTGAGTGTTATACGCTAGTTCATTACCTGACATACCTCTACTGCGTCACCTTCCTGTTAATTGTATTAAGCATTGAAATGACAACTGTGATCGTCTGTGACGTATTTCGGTCACTTGAGCCGGTTGCTATGGCTTTTACTGTCATGGCCGACTTCCGGTTTGACGCTCGTCTGTGTAAATGCTTACCATAACTTTCTTTATTTGCTCGTACTTGTCGTCTCATCCACATTTTTATGTTGACTATTGAATACCTCCACTTGTAATGACGTATTCACTACACACACGTCTTTTCCCGTTGCACAATGAATTTTTCTATTGGAGCTCACATGCCGTTACATCAAATGGGTTTGGATAGAAGTTGTAGGCTGATCTGTGATATTTATGGTCTGTATTTTTTTGGCTCGTTCTCTAGTAAGATCCATTATTTTCCTACAGTTCTCCGTTTTTTTTTTAGCTATAGAGCCGATAAAACCGAGTGGTATTTTGAAGGCTTCTCATCGCTGTGTTTCTTAGATTACGTTATTTTTACATTTTAATTTTTGTACTGACATCTTCTCGTACCATGATGTCTCTTCTCTCTCTTTACCAATGATCAAATTTAAACAATTAATTTCCTTGTTATTAACCTAACGTTCCAAACTGTTGTATTTTTTTCTCGTGCTAAGCATCAAAATGTTGTTGATTGCTTTGCACCAGCTGGAATGACGTGTTCACTTCCTGCAAATCGTTTTTCTGTTGTAGGGTAGGCCTGCACATTTTTATTATTGTAGTTGTCCGTTCGTTTGCATGTCGTTACATGCCTGAGTTTGCTCGATCTGCGATATTTGTAGTTTGTATTTTCGGTTAGGTTTACAGTAAGTGGTGTTTTGTTTGAATGTTACACTTTGTTAGCTTTGTTAGATGTTAGCAGTCACCTTTTTTTTTATATGACAGCATTACATAATAGTAATGAAGGCGAACGGATTTATTTAATGTTCAGTTTGGCATTGTTGCATAATAACAATGTTTAAAACAATGTAAAACAATCAATTTGGTTGTTTGGAGCTCCCTAACCCCTGAACCACTTGACCAAGTAGAAAAGACCATATGAAAAGGGCACATCTCCGTAGCAATACCAATAAAATGAGCTAAAAACCAGCTTTATTCACCGCATGGAAGAATTTATTTTCGTGATACAAAAAAGCGTTATAGTCGCAATAGTAAGTAATTAGGCAAATATCAACGTTATACACGTCGTTTTTTCAACAAGAAAACGGTAAGCTGTGTCCTTAATAGTGACTTTTATGTTGTCAGGCGACCAAAGTCTCCCGATTAAACAAGTTTCATCCTTTTCTGTCGCATATCCTCAGATGGCTGATAACAGCCAAACTACCTTTGCTGTAAAAACACAACGTGTCTACTGGTCGCCATGCTCATATATACATATTATCTGGATGTTATCGTTTTATCTTGATAAGTGATATTCATGTTGGCACGAATTTTGTTGTCTGATAATGGTTTTCTTCAAGAAGTATCGAAATACCACATTGTTCCTTACATATGTCCTGTGCACTTTGGCTTCTTAATAATTACCTTTAATATCTTACTAGATGTGTTAGAAGTCAAAGAGGGGCAACCCGAGCTTTCGCACCGGGGACCCTCCAGTCATTGAAAAGCATACAAGATAATGTCTAGTGTAGGGCAGAATAAATGACTTATTACCTGAAGAAGGTTGGTAGTCTCTTAACCTATCTGGCACTGACTGCTTGTATTTCTTTTCCATCCACCGTCCACATTAACTTCCGCAAACAGCTACGTTCAGGTCTACAACTGTTCAGCATTGATAACTAAAATTCTAATAATTTAACGCTTCCTAAGATCGATATCGATTCAGCAGAAAATTAAGTGATCGAGCATCAGAAAATTTGCCTACGGCAATTTACTAGTGTTTGCTGCTTTAAATGCATAAATAATTTCAGAAACATTTCTTGGTTATGTCTTATTTGAATATTTGTGCAGCTGAATTCACCAAAGCCATTCATTATGCGTGTTTTCCTTAAATTCCTTGTTTATTTTAGGGAAGGTGTAAATATTCTAGGAGTTTCAAGAAAGAAAATGACTTTACATTTGGACTTTAATACTGTAGCCCTGTGTTTTCTTGTAATCTTATCGACGTCATACGTTACTTCCACTCAAAGTAAGTTTCTAATAACTTTTTGTACCTAATACTATTCGTAGAGAGGTAGAAACTTTTAAAATGATTGGCGGAGCGAGCGAGTGAAGCGAGCAAAGCGTAGCATATAACGGACACCAAATTGCAAAATGTTGGTAGGTTGGTTGCACATTTTTAGTCTGGGTGGAGCCCAAACGAAAGATCGGATTGTAATGAAATTTGGCACAGCGCTTGATACCCCAAAAAGTATCGCTGAGCCAAAATTTGCCGTAAATTGAATTATTATTACGGAAGAAATAACAAATTTTCGAATTTATTTCTAACACTCACCATTGTAAATTTGGAATCGTGAACAGTTAAGGAATTCCGACGAAGCAAACACATGCTGGTGGTTGTCAAGTTAACTTAAAAATACACGGCAAATTAAATTTTGGTTGCCTCTTTCTAGCTGATAACCTTTTCGACGTAACTCAATGAAATAATAATAATAAGGTTTATTTCCCAAGAAACAAGGAAAACACAGACCAACAGGGCAGATGTAGCCACCAACACTGGTTCTGCAAAATTAAACAAGACAAGAAAATACAAGCAAAATAAGACTAACAAAATTATTAAGTACAAAGAAATGTAAACCAAAGTACTACTTAGGAAAAATGGAATGACACTCGCATAAATTAAAAGTGATGCAGACTCGCAAATGTTACTAAAAAACAGTAGGTACAAAAAATAAATAAATAACACCAGGAGCGCATTATATACACGTCTCTTTTATTTATGCTACCCCTGATAACACCCACTAAATCTTGAAATCGATGCAAAAAACCCGCTAATGTTGCAGTCAGCAAGTCTTCTCCGGAATAACTGCATTGACGGTGCTGAGACAACGACCTCTGGAAGCACATTCCAACAGTTGACCACACGGAAGGAAAAGAAGTGGGACCGGCAGTTCAATTTTACTGTACGACCCAAAAGTTTAAAAGTGTGACCTCGAGTGCGCGAAGATTGGCAAACACCAAAAAGACCAGTAAGATTTCCCCCGGCCAACCTGTGAAGCACAGAGTAAACAATACACATGTCACAAACAAGGCGTCTGTCTCAAAGGGATTCCAAGTTTAGGATCTTCAGTCTAGTAGGATAGTCTAAGCTCTAAGGTCAGGGACGGACTTAGTAAAACTGCGCTGCACAGACTCGACCCAGTCGATGTCAAGTAAAGAAGAGGGCGACCAAACAGTAGAGGCAAACTCTAGGATCGGCCTGACATAAAACTTCAAGGCCCAAAGAAGCGTGGAGAGATCATTTTAATAACATTTAATTGTCTCATTTTAACCACTACTGGAACATCGCAACTATAAAAAAAACAAAAAAAACCATAAGGATTCCGTTAACGATACACCTTAGCAGCATTTGAAAAAAGAATGCTTGGAGGAATTACCTTCAGGAATTACCTTCAGCATGGCGACGGTAAACTAGCGTTTATACTAGCGATAGAATCCCGAATACGAAACCTAAAACGTCGTATCACGGTAAAGTTATACATATAAAACGAAATTGTACAGCAGTTGATGTATTTACACACAGCACTAATAGTTTAAAGATTCCTCGTTGCCACGGTAATATGTAGTCTCGAAACCGTGGTGCATTAATGAATAGGCCTAATTTCAAACGCAGCTCCTACTTACGAAATAAAAATGACAACTAAATATTAGGCCTAAAAGCTGGAAATTAGGCCTAAAGGCTAAAGTAGGCCTAAGAGCTAACACATTTTGACCTACAATATTGTGATCGTTACTGATGGATTATAATGTGGTTTTAAGATCGCTGTCGCTGTGTGACGTGACAGAGGTGTGCGCCTCAATATATTCGTTGGTGGCGTTGTCAAGACTAGTGTTAGAGCAGCGGCAGCATTGCCAACCTGCTGAATCTTTTGATTACTGTTAAAAACTACAGCTTTGATGATTGTTTGCCTTACAGTCAAATGCTTTATTATAACATTTTGTAATCTGGGGAAGGCGCTTTGCGCAGCAGTAATTATTGTTGTAAACAAGGTCGTAATTATTAGCAGCGGTAGCCCAACCAGCTGTGACAAACGTGCAGTTTCATTTTTAGTCGGTGGCGATGGTTCACATCTTTAGTGTCGGATGTGGAAAGCAGCTAAAAATAACCAAACACACACTAAATGATGGAGCAAACAACAGCCTATTAATATATTATTAATAATATATAAATTATAAGTATCATACGTAACTTTGGCTTATTTGAAAATAAAGCTAAAAAAGACAAAGGCCTGAAAATAACAGCAGTACGTCACAACAAAAGTCAAGTAGTTCAAACTTAGCCGAATGAGCATTTCTACTAGATTTTTAAGAAGCATTTACACATATGGTACAGTCATTCAAATAAACACTAAATATAAAATTGAAATAACGGTCTGTTCGCTCGCCTACAATAGCCCAAAGCCTGTTTCCTATATAAAGATTTTATATGTTACTAGTGAAACGCTGCAGCAGAAGCAAGTCTCGTCGTCCCCTAGTTTACTCATCCATCTTTCAAAATTCTCTTACCTGTCGGTACCCTCCATTCCCCTCTCCCAACTGGAGTGGGGTTCTGTTTGTGTATGGTACAGTTGGAGATAAGGTGTATGAAAAACGTGTGGTTAGGTAGGAATTGATGGGGGGGGGGCGTACATTTTGTATGTATTACTTTTTAGAAAAAAAATAAATGGGAAACATACGTTTATTCAGTACTACGAGATAAAATAGGACGTCTGGCTCTTATCACTAATTGGTGGGTCTGAAAATGAACCATATTTGTTCTTTCACAAAAGACTTTGTTTTGTTCAACAGTCAAGCTCAGGGAGATTCTTCCAAACCCAAATCTGTTGTTCTTGCATTCTATTTACGGTACAATAACTTACTCCAGTGTATTCTGTAGTAGCCTTTAATGAATCCTTCTTAATTTTCAATGTACTGTTGGGGAATACATCTTGCTGATATCAACGCGCCACGATTAGAATTACTTCCCTGGCTTGACTGTTGTTAGCTTTTCCTTGACGAAGTTTAGAACGTGGACTGGCCGCCACGTTTTTCAGCTTGTCAGTGCGCCTTGCTGCCAGTACAGCTCACTCGATAATTTGCGTTGCATCATGGGAGGACTCAAGAAAGGACGCGACCATTATAGAGACCATGCTTTGCGACAAGTTCGTCAATGGTTTAAAATGTGCTAAAACGCAGAAGATATCTTTGGACCCCAGCACAGTAACCTTTGACTCAGCAGTAACTTTAGCTTTAGCACAGGAATTAGCTATGAAGAATGCATTTCAGTTTCAGGGAGCTAAAATCACAAAAAAGTGTCCAAACTTTAAACCCAGATGGACAGAAGGTAACTTTTTTTGCTATGGGCATCTCAATCATGTTATGGGCTCATGTGGGTATAAAACGCATACCTGCTCACCCTGTGGAATGTTGGGTACCTATCCCGAGTCTGTAAAACTAAAAATCAGGTTTCAAGCAGCACAAAGCCTACCTGACCTTCCAAAACTACACAAGTCGGGCATGAGGGAAAACGTAAGAATTCGAGTCTATTAAATAGACACAAATCGCTGTAAATAATACTAAGCAAAATTGGAAATTAGCCATTAGCGAAAATTATACACTATAATTACGTAGTTCAGTAAGCCACCTTTATGCACTTACGTTTCGTCGGAGTGGCATGACCCAGATTCGAACCGGGTACCCAGTTCGCCCCAGATCACTTGCATAGCGCCTTAATCGCTATGGCCACGTCCTCCATTGGCGATTCAGACGATTCTGATTCTGAAATCAGTAGCAATGATTGTAAGCAGAACCTTTACTCAGGTTAATTCGTTAACTTCAAACATAAAAAGTGGTAAATGGATTGTACACTGAGATATTAATGGGTGCAGGCTACCATTGGAAGTTGATTCAGGGTCGGATTTAACTTTACTACCGGTACCAGTTAAGTGGTACTTGATTCCAACAAGTATAATTCTGAAATTTTGGGAAGGAAGTATCACTAAGCCTCTTGTAAGAGTGAAATTGAACGTATCACTCAATTATAAAACTGAAGCTCTTTCTTGCCCCAGGGAGCCTTCTGTCATGGGGAGAATCTGGATGGAAAAGTTTAATCTAAGCATTAGTCAGTTTTATCGTGGAATTAAGGAGATGGGAACTGTCACGCCTGAAATGAAGTTTGTTTCGGACCAAGTTGAATTTCCACGTTTTCCTGACTTACTTTCACCGGATCTAGGGATGTTCAACGACTTATAGCCAACATTAAACTTAAACCTGATGCATTGCCTAAATACTGTGAAGCCCGACCGTACCTCTATCAGTTGGGGTAAGGACGAAGAAGAAATTGACAGGGAGGGAGGGAGAGTGTTTTGAAGCCTGCGTAATTGTTGTGCCTAGCCAACACCCTCTGTGCTAGTATTCAAGACTAATGGAGATATCCATTTGGTGGTGACTATTCAAGCAAGGTTAACTCTCAGTTTGAAATCGAGTACCACCCAGCATGCCGAGCAGACGGTTTGTTTAGTCAGTTAGCAGGATTCAACATTTTCT
>JAHWFP010014060.1:0-49426 GCA_023313725.1 Lithobius niger
TACACATGTTTTACTGGACCAATACAAGATTATGTATGGTCCTGTAGGATAAGCCTTGTGGTCCTGTACATGTTGGCTACTGGTTAAGTATGAATTGTTACTGATGTAGCAAGAAGATTCTACAGGAACAGTAACAATTTTGTAATGGTGCAGTAAGAAGATCATACTGGTCCAGCACAATTGTGACTGGACCAGTAACAATTGCATGCTGGAACAGGAAGAAGACTCTTCTGGTCCTAGCTACAGGACCAGTATTAACACCTACTGGTCTAGTATTCCATAAATCAGAAAGTAGTCCTGGGCAAATAGGTAAAATTCGTACAGGTCCAGTTAAACGTTTCCAGTAGGATTTCCAATGGGATATATGGATAATTGTATTGTTAAGTTGTGTCAAATGGTTTCACCTTTATAGAAAATTACATAGGCCTACATGACTGAAAATAGAACAAAAAGGTTTTGTATGAGGTATCTTTTTGATAATAAGATTTTTGTAAAGGGAATCATGGTTAAAACTTTCTTGTGTGTGTTTTTGTAGGAGGGTGAGACAAAGAACACTAATTTACAACAAGACAGTTTCAGTGATGAGTTCACAAAAAATGAAGTACTTGCTGTACCTGGAAAATGTTTCACTATAAAATCTGGTTTGTATAAATACTTTCCCATATTTAAGTGCACCTAAAATTACGGTATTCCTTTTTTGCTTTACTCTGAAACAGTCACCATCAAGGGTCTGAAACCTAGTTTTTTTCCCAGGTCTTAGTTTTTGGTCCATTAGGGGTACGTAAAGTAGTCACACGTCCCCAACTTTTTCGTTAGCTAGTGGTTGCTAAAAATGTATGGTAGCTGAAATTACTATTAATCCAGCTGTAAACGATAAAAAAAGATTCGGCTCAGCCTGAGAGTACATCAACTTGCCGTACGTAGTGTGGCGAATTTTGAATATCTATTCGAACATACCATCATCCGGGGTATTCAGTCCGTGTTAAGTGCAACTTAGTGCAAAGCCTCCCATAGTAAGCGTGATCTGATAGTAATGTAGTTATTATCAGAACTGCCACCTGAGTTGTTACATTACCCTATTCTAATACAATGTGATTCCTCTGCAGCAACTGAAGTTGTATGCAGAGGGAAGACAGGTAATAAGAGATAATATTTCTCTTTGTGATGAAAAAAATGCAAAGTTGAAATTACTATGTCGACTACCATAGCAGTATCACGATGGGTCATGGAGCTTTGCAGCACATTACCACTTGATGTCTGTAGAAGTGCTCCATGATGTATGTGAACTGGTCCAAGTTGGTTGTTACGACTTCAGGCACACAATCTGACTGCTACACCAGCTGCTGGAGGGGGGGGGATTGAGGCTTAATGGCGCGTCGACAACTTGGTCATTAGCGCCAACCTCAGTCACAGTGCAGTGGTCCGGGTTGCCACTGCACCACACATTACAGAGATGTTATTCAAACCCCTAATCTAAATCTTGTCATACATCTGCTGCTGGACATGTTGAGCATCACAAATGGCAGTACCCTTCAAGAGCCATTTATTCTTCAGATTCAGTTATTACAATACGTATTGCGAAAATATTTTTCCAGTTTTCTTCCAACTCATAGTGAGAATTTTGTGAACTTTGTAAGAACACAAGCTCACTACACCATGATTCTGATGCCTATTTTGACCACCCCTTGACAGACTAAGTGAGCTTAATTGCCAATACAATGGTGTCTTCCACTCAATCCTTTGATTTCAACACTAGGAGTTGCTAGTGATTACGGCTCTATAATTAAACTAACTTTAGTTCTAATAATTTATGCCTTGCCAACTTAGATTATTTATTCAGGACTGACTCACGTTGATTGACACCATCTTCTAACATCATTATATAAGCGGCATGTGATCACAAAACCTCTACACTGGTTGCCAATATATCTTGACTTTAATGGCTGAGTTCTGCATTGTACCTTCAGTTAATCAATAATCCAGATGCGGTCAAATTAGTTCACCACAAATCAGTTCACACAATACGTGGATCGACCAGAGATTCGATCAGTTTAATGACCAAGAATGTAAGAAATATAAAGTAAAAACCTGGGACAGATACATATTTCTTGCTGCATTTAGATGACATTAATATTTTTAATCCTAAATGAAAAGTAAGCAGTCATGTGTTCTTTGATAAATTCACGATTCAGTAACTAACAATCCTGTTTTTTTACGTTAGTAAAATGTAGTTTTACTAAAGTAAAAACCACACAATTTCACCTTGAATTTCCAACACTGCTGTGTGTTTGAAATCCTCTGGAATTGTTTCGAAAAACGTACATATCCATAAGCCTCCATACTACTGGGTATAACTTTTGCCCAAACTAGCAATAATAATTTCTAACATGAGTTTTCTGTGTGTCAGCCACTAAACTATCACTAACTAACCCTAATAACTGCCAAACTGCATTCTTAAACTCGATATTAGTAATATATAAGTTTTGGCCTGTGTAAAAACATAATATGATAGAACAGGAGGAAATAACCACTAACATCCAGCCTCAAACAGTAGTTTACGGTAATATTCCAATATAAATGATCCACCTTGTCACAAAGTAAGCCTAAAAATGCCCGAACATAAATTTATGGTGTGAATGATCTGCACTGTCATGAAGTAGGACTAAGAGCATCCGAATTGTGATTTTTAACTGTGATTAATTTTGTCACAACGAATATTAACAACAACCGCACACAATTTGGTAAAATCGTATATGCTTACAAGTAAAAGCACTTTATAATGAGCCATATCCACAAAGAATTTTTTCTCGAGTTATTCACATAACCTGCCAGTCGAAATAGTTACGGCTTTAATTGTAAATTCCTTCAAAAATAATTTTGATGGGTGTCTCCAACAAGTTTCTGATGGTATTTGATCGAGTAAGTTTTTCGTTTGATTAAATTTGGAAATAATTGCCTTGTGATGTGCCAGGGTTCTTGTGTCAAATCTGTCGCTCCTTGCAGGAGTTCATGCTTTTTGAACATTTGCTTATTGTTAAATTTGTAATTTTACGTATTGTAGTTTCGATTCGGTGTTTTGATTATTGACATTTTGTAACCATGTTTTTGTGATCACGTAAAACCCATTTTGGGCATTTTGAACATCGCAATAAAGTTAAGTTACGCGAATCCAATTGAAAGTATACTTATTGTAAAGATACATTTGCGTAAATATACAGGGTGGGATTTCCACTGTGAGATTTCCATTTCCACACATAAATTAAAACCCCTCAATCAAAAATAACGAATTGTCATCGTAAAAGCCGATACCTAATAATACAAAAAAATGTGTAACCTTAAGCGAATCCGTCTTTTGTCATCTACTTTAAAAGAGCAGCGGCATAATGGAATCTACCAAGAGGAAAACACAGAGGAAAACACTAGTTCACATTTGATATCAAATAAGTTATTCAGAATTGCAATGGCTTCTTCTGAGTAAAATTCTATTGCTTTTCATTATTTTGAAATCATCCTTCCTCCCCCCCTACTCGTTTTCTTACCGTAACCTTTTTCTTTGTGATTTTTTCCACTACTTTCCAGCGCAATACTGTAACTTTACCGTTCTTATTTTCTGTTTCTTTCCTTTCCTTCGTTTATGCTGGCCTCAATATTTCTTTGTTCCCTGTTGACCTTTTGTATATTTGTTTACTTTTGTACACTTTTGTATACGTTTCCAAAAACGTGTCGCGTTCTGTTTCTTCCCAGAACCTACATGGATGCTGCACATTTCGTTAGATTTTGCCTAATATTTTAAAGTTCTAAGATTTTAAATATGTAATTGATTCTTAATAATGTTATGTCTCAAGTTTGTTTGCAGGACATTTTTAAATTCATGTACTGTATGTAAAACTTTTAATATGAAGTTTTTGCTACCTAGGTAGACATCGCAATTTTGTATAAACTTATTGATATCAATGTAACTTGTTCTATCTTATGTGTCCCCTTGGCTCATTCCATTTTATTTGTCCTAATTTTCTCATTAGTTGTATGCCTACTGTTTGTACAAATAAATACTTTCCGTAGCTATTTTGGGACATACAAATTGAGACGATGGTGGTTGCTGCGTATTTTATTGGTACTGATAAATTTCCGATGCATACAAACTCACAATTTTTATGCATTGTGTTGTACAACCTCAACAAACCGTGATTTTAGGTGTTTGTTTGTGTTCTTTTATGCCACTAAGCATTACATTCCAATGCCGAGCAATTAACTGTGTAAACATGAAAATACTAATAAATTCAAAAACGTACATTCAAAAAACTCTAATATTGTAGTTTTGCACTTCATTTTTTAAACTAAATACTTTCTAAAACAAATAAAAAGAATTACATGAGTAACTAAACATTTAATTTACTAGAAATTAAAGCCTTTCCTCAATTTTGTCTCATATTCTTTATTATTAAATAATTGAGTTTACGTAGCTTTTTAATGGCAAGATATATCGTAGAATATGCTATATTTTATTATCTCTTTTAATTTCACTAGCTAGAAGATCCGTACTTTTGTCAAGAAAAGTAGCCATGGTAGTGAACTTAAAGGGTGCACGGTTTGGCGACAAATTCTTCAGAGTGCGTACCTATTTATTATTAATAATTTCATCATTAATTTCATCATTGGCAGTTCTAGTTAAGTGTAAATTTATTACCTGTAGGTGATTCTGCATGACGTTGATGATCAAGAGCTTTTAAGATATTTACCGAACTTGTCAAGTTACACTTTTTTGGCAAAGGTGGCACAGTACACTGAAATTCGATTCACTGAAGTAAGTACTCCCAAGTAATGATCAATGGCTTATATCTTAGGATTGATTTACAGAAAGTTCAAACAATGGTTAAAAAATTATTATTATATTTTTTTGATTTCTTGATTTTTGTTGTTAACTGAGCCTTTCACTAAACCTCTTTTTGTGCGCACGCCGTATTTTACCTCTTTTTTAATTTTGTAAGTAACAACTAACGGAGAATTGGGTTCTAAAGTAGCCTCATTAATTTATGTAACACGGTGATTAGACTATTTTAAATGAAGCTACTGTGTGTTGTTAACGAAATATTTTTTTTACGGTTGTGTCTTCCTGCAGTGGTTTAAATGTGACGATCAAATGTTATTATATAATTTAGTTAATTCTAGAAAGCCTATTAGTATTTTTTAAAACCCACTAGGCTGCAACTGAAAAATGCAACGAATGGACACATTCATTGCTGTAGTCATCCTGGGCATTTCCGGCTGTACAGACGACTAACCACTAGAACATGGGGCGTTATTAATCAGAGTTGCCATGTCAGCATGTGTTTAACTAGAATCATCATCCTGTAGCAGTCTCCGTATTATCAAGAGGTCATAGTTTGTTATATACTTTGTTATTTATACAACATAAAATACTAATGCTTTATTGCATTATTATTGTGAACTTCAGTTTTATAAGGAAACATACGATAAATCAAGCAGAAATAATGTACATCTAAATTATATAAGCAATTCACGACAATTAACTCTTCTAGTACATCATTTACTAATTTTGTTAATAACATACGTTATATTTCAAAAACAAAAAGAAATATAATAATTAAAAAATTAGATTTTATCTTCAAATAAAAATAGAATTCAATAAGGAAGTCAAGAAAAAAATAATTTGACGTATTAAAGTTATAAACGTCCTTACACTAACAGGTTTTATCCAGATCTAAATAATATCAAAAATTATTATACATGTGGTGTGGGGAACCGAGGTTTAATGGCACGTTGACAGCTAAGGAAAAATATATTTTATTTTTTTATTTTTAAATGGGAGCCTCTCTTTCGAATTTCAGTTAACCATTCGAACTGGGAGTTTAAGTTTTCAGTGTCTGTATTCTTCTTAAATAAATAAATCATGGAGCACGTTATGAGATGGAAGTTGAATTCACTTCTAAACTGGAAATCGAGTCTCATTAAAAAATGTGCACATAAAGCATTAAATTTGTATTGACTGCTTTTGCAAAATATAAAGATATATGATTATAAGATCCATCTGCTCTTTCTGAAACTGTGCCTTCGTCTACACAGACATTCCGTGAGGAAGAGTAGGGATCACCACCTAAACTTTCCAGGGATCTCCCAACAAAGAAACGCCTAGACCTGTTAAATTAGGTCTGTTTTGGGAATTAAGTAAAGTGATGCAATATTTAAAGATTTGCCTATAAGTCTATAACGTATAAATACGTTTAACTATAAATATATAACCTATATAACCAATATATTAACTATAATCCAAAAATCTTTTGGATATATTATACGTATAATAATCATACTTCATATGCATATTTCATACTTACTTTTACAAGTGTCCATATTTTTTTTAAAGTAGAATGTAGGTCAAGGTCATTTTCTGGAATCCTCCTAATGTCCCGTTAAAGCCCACTTTTTTGGGGGGGGATTTTGACCTTGTGGGATTGAACGGGACACATCGTAACATAGGAGGTTTTCCAACGCTTTTTTTACTTAATCCAAAAAGTATAGCCTAGGACGGGAAGACTATACTAAGGAACACTGCTTGAAAAAACCTAGGACGGGAAAGTTTTAACAGCACTGCGGCGAGGTCCGGCCACAGCGGTATAATCGATGCGTGTTTTGTTTTAATATATTCCACGTAAGCAATCGTGTAGTTTACGTTTGTGTCAAAATACGTTTGTGTCCTAAATTGTCACAAACTTCATTACACGACAAACCAACGTGCGGTCCCCACAGTGACTGGGAAACGATGCAGAGCAGGCGGTTAAACGCAACGATATTTCTTAGGCTAGTAAGATACATTGTTCCGTTTGCTACCGTTTCATTCTCGAAAAACAGTCGGTGGTAAGGGATAGAGGGAAGGACAAACAGACAAACAACAAACAAATACAACGTGCCTCAAGTTCATATGTGTCGACTATTTTTCCGAATTATCATACGTCGCATTTTCTCTCCCGAAAAAAAGGTGTACGAAAAAACGGTTTTTTAAGCCCACTAAAACTTGTGTCAGGCCACGGCTTTTTCGGACGTATTAGTTAACTAACGGTGCCTCCACGCGAGAATTACCGTACACGCATCGGCGATAAACTAACTCCGAATCACCCGTGTTATAACAATTAAAAAACAGGACGGACAAACAAAAAATAATGCGGCCGTACGTAACCAGGTTAACTAAGGTGGCTTGTTACATATTATTCAATTCGCTCCGCAACCCAGATTCACGCTGACATGTTGCACGTCTAGTGCCATAAATCCACAAAAACATAACATAAACTGCGTAGCAATAAATATATTATACGTCGGATAGTAGAATGAATTTCAGTATTTCGGTATGTAGTATTTCAGTATGCAGTATTTCAGTATTTCAGTATTTTGATGACATTAAAATAAAAGGGCAACGATTCCATTAATCAGCATGGTCCACATTTCGCAGTTAGAAGACGATTAAAATAAAAGTGCAACGATTCCATCAATCAGCATGGTCCACATTTCGTAGTTAGAAGGCGATTAAAATAAAAGTGTAACGATTTCATCAGCATGGTCCACATTTCGTAGTTGAAGCTGATACGCTCTACTCCAGATTCGTGCCGAATTTGTTGGAAATAGGACTGGTAACGGCAAGGCAATACAGGTGTATAAATGAAGCCGCATTTTCGCATTGAACCATAATATAACAAGTCACCTTACTAAAAAAAACTGGTTACTTACAAGTGTTATTCTTCCAAGCTCCCATGGCCGCTAATAACAAATTTGTCGGTGTAGTACATATTTTAAATGCAGAAGTAGGACGTGCATGATTACACCAGGATGTGCATAGGTCCGCCGTGTACGATTCAAGTAAAAATTAATTACGGCAATAAAATATTACGAAGGCAGCATTTTAAGCTTTTTTGGCGGCTTGAAAGCGACAATCACTCAACGTCACTAAAATGTTGAAAACGGATGCAGCATCATTGTCTCGTATGCAATAACGGAAAATAGTCATGACGCACGTTTCTATCTCGTGTAAAGAAGCATTGATGTCTCGCTCCAAGTCGTTGCCGAATACTCATATAAAGAGCATCCTCCAGTAGTTAATGAATCGTTTTCAACGATGTTTTCCTGTTATAGCGGTGTGGAACGTTGTTTTTCTTGACACGGTGGGAAAAGAGATTTTTAACTCTGCAAACTTAAGGGAGGGTTGTCGCAGAATTAAAAATATTTTTTTTAATGTAGAAGCCATACTGTAGTCGCACTAAAGTGAAAAACATTTCTCCATTCAGACTTCCTCTGTGCGGCAGTACAACCGACCAGTAAAAAAAAATAAAATTTTTCATTCATGATGAGTACAGCCCCCGTGTAGGTAAGTATCGTCTACTTCGAAAAGGTTTCGTTGAAGGCAGACCCAGTATTGTAGTAGGTCTGTTTGGGGGGGGGCTTTAGGAACAATAGAATACAATGGTTTTTGTGGCCAGTCTGTCGTCCTAGTACTTTGCATCTACTGAAGGGGAATAGCATTGTATGATATATATTTTGATAAAAGAAAGGACTAAACCCATGTAGTTGATAAAGAGGAGATCATTTCATAAAGACGAAATAAAGTGGCATAGCATAATGTTACCACAGTAGCCAGGAATCACGTTCATTGGTCATGAGTTACCAGAAGATGGCTTTGCTAAGAAGATAATGTGACGGATGTTTGATTATCTTGGAGCGAGTCACTTGTCACCCAAGTATTTAGTTGCTATTGAATGGGATGCTACAAATGTCAATGATGGTGTGAAAGAAGATGGCTGAGTTACCCGTTGCAAGATTGTTGCACTGGTTAACTGCTACGTACGTGCTCTCGAGTTCCCTTTGCATCATTTGTAAGAGTTTGTAAACTCTTTGTCTCATCTGAACAACTACCAGTCAAAAATACACAGTTGACTCTCATAGAACACATGACGGTGTTCTTAGTTCTGACCAAAGATATTTGTACCGCATTTGTCACACTGAATCTTCTTGGAAGTCGCCAAAACCACTGTCTGCCTAATAACCAGAAATGTTTCCTCATACTAAGTGAATCGTATCAGCCAATAGAGTGCTGCGCCTATGCATTGATACACAATAGCTATGTCTTGCTATGAAGAGAATATATACTGAAATAAATTCTGAAATATATTGTGGAATATATTCTGAAAGTGTATGCACAATTTGGGTTTCTCATGAAAGCTAACTCTTCAAGCACAGCCGGCACACATCAGCTTTGGGGAAACTATCCACTATTATACATACCTAAACAGATCACTGAAAGCAGAAGTGGAACTTGATATCCAAAGGAATGGGTACTACTAAGAAGTTTTGCTGAAAATGTTGGATGAAAACTAGCAGTCGTACTCATAACATCTCCTAGTTTCCATGGTCCCCGATAACGGATGCCATGTGAGACTATTATGATTAGGAAGAATTATAAAGGGAAGACCATTTCGTCAGGAAACTGTCCATTAATTCAAAATTCCACCCTAAATTTTTATGTAAAAGACTACACAGAACTCGTCAATTGACAAGTCTGTTGACTTACCTAACCTCTACTTACTCAACAAATACCCACTACAAAACTTGATGAATTTGCAAAGAGGGGAGAAAATATTCTTGAAAATAATCAATGGGTACTTCCACGACAAAAACAAGCTGTGTAAAGGACCGACAAGCTAGCGATAGTAGCATCTGCCTTAAATTGTGGTGCAAGACATCATATTGTTTATTATGCACAACATTGGTATCCAGAGGCTTGATGCCGAACCCAGAAAAACTATCATGTCAGATAGTTGTGAACCCTAGTAGGGAAACCCCCTTTTTATTTTTTATATCCTACCATGGATCTAAATATTATCCATTATATGCTGTCCATTATTTGATTATTGTATATCGAAAATTTTAAAAATAAAGAAATTGGCTTTTTATTGAACTACCCAAATTAACTAACTTTTATTGGGCCTACTGGATGCATAAATATTTTTTGATTTTGGAATTATGTTTTGACAAACATTTGATATTAATAATAAACTTTTTCTACCACAGGCATTAAACAAAATTAAATTTACCCATCCTACTAAATAGTGTCTCACGATTCTCATTCAGCAGACTTCAAAACAAAACTGGGCCATAACTACATACAAAGCGCCCATGCTAGCATTTTGAGCAATGCTATTAATTATGAATACTTCAGTGCATAATCATTTCCACTGTTATTTAAGTATTCAATATTCTTCTCACCCTTCCCATGACCGTCCTTATTTGATTGGAGGAAAATATGAAATTATTTTTGAGCAGTTCTTTAGCCACATACACCCCAAAAACTAAAACCTCTCTTTTTACAGGAAAAAACTGACGAAGATGCTGTCTCTTTTCTAGCAGCATACAACTCTGGCTTATAATTAAAGCTTTGTATATTCTAGCCCCACATAATGTCTCCAATGATACTCGTTCCTGAGTGTAACATTATTCTTCCGTTACTTTCTACCAGACATTTTTTCTGGGTAAACCATTAAGTGGCAATGCGCTCACCATCTTAAGCTAGATTTAACATACAATTTCCTAAATAGCATATAAATTTCTAAAAATTTATAGTTTTCAGCAAAAACAGAATAGTTGAATTGTAGGCCCAATTATAATAATAAAATTTTCTGGAAAATGTCACAAAGGTTGTCAAGCACTCTTAAGTGAATAATTATCAGTAAACATATCGACTCATATTCTCTTCAGATAAGACATCCTGCCGACTCCTGTGAAAAAGACAGAACAAAAAATGTGGATTGTATTGTTGATTGTATTGAATCTAAAATTACTTCAGCCATTGTCAACCCAAGCAGGTATTCGAGCCATTTTTATTATCAAATAAACTCTCATTTATAATTTTTTTTTCCATTATTACATATAAATACACATTTCATATTCACAGATTGCCTTACATGCGAAACCAGTCCGTTCCTATACCAGACTGCACGACTGAAAAAGAAGTACGTAAAATGATGAATACAACAGTCAGTATTCTCAAAAGGCTTCACTTGGAAGATTGTATTTGTCCAAAGCCTTGCAAGGAAATATTGTATAGGAAAGGAATAAGTGGTGTCATTTGGAGTAGTCTTCTTAGGCCAGAAACAGGAGTTACACTTGAAATTTTAACTAACAAAAAGCTCCTAATAGAAGAAAACGCAAGCTATGGCATCTTTTCTATTTGCTCCGATATCGGAAGTGCATTGGGTTTATTTGTAGGATTCTGTGGTCTGCAAATAGTAGAACTAGTAATGGCCTTGGGAACTCGAATTATGAAAGTTAGGTCAAATACAATTTTTCCTACACATAAAGCTAAAGTTTTTTCTACAAGTGCCACTTCTAGTGAATGCCAAAAGGAAAAGATATGTTCTGGATATTTGGCTAAACTTCCTTGGTATTTAATACTGATGACCAGTTCTGGTTTGTGCATCTACCAATGTGTAGATAGGATTAATTATTTTTGGAGCGATCCATCTGAAATCATGACTTACTACAATTACAACGAAAGTATATTGTTTCCAATGATTACGCTGTACAACGATGCCTACGTTACTTTTCTTCAACTCTCTGTTAACGATGTAAGTAACTAATAAAACAGAAACAGCTTAGGAGTAATTATTAGTTTTCAAAGAAACGATGTGGCACATTTTGTATCGTTCTGATTGTTTGTTTGTCAGTTTGTTTCTGCCGAGGTCTAAGTTATCCATGTTCAAACCTAATGTTAACGATCTCCGTAACTCATTAAACTGTAGCCTATAGTGTTGCAAGGGTGCACAGACCGGATGTTTTCTGTGTCACAGAAACCTTCGGTTGCACACTGAACAGTAATTTCTTTTATCATCTGCCTGGCTATTCCAATTACTGCCAAGATAAAAAATATGCTGGGGAGTTTGAAAAATTGTCTGTTCGAGAACGTATTTGCAGTCAAATTTTAAGTTAAACTGCACACAACTGCTTTTTCGAAGCCATGACCTACCATAATTCTACTAAGAATTCAGTTCACATTTGCATTGTATATATCGTACACCCGAGAAAATGCCTCCTGCCAATCATGCTAGTTCATTAATTCCTTTAAATGAGCAAGTAACCAAAACAAAAATTACCGAACAGTTTTCCCTGGAGACTTTTAAGTCTCCTAAAATTAAGTCGTAAATTAACCTTTCTTTGTAATCTGCCGCATACCCACAATCTCTTGTCACAAGCTATAACCATCCCAATATGATTCAGAATTGGTCAAATTTTTAGCCATCTCGACATGTGTTGTATTGCTACATGATACACTTTTAGTTCAGTCCTTTGACTGTCTTCCAGCCTTTGACGAAAGCGACCACTTTATCCTTTTTCTTGTTTTAGACTTCCCTAGTCACTTGAAACACAATGCCAGTGTCAAAGACTTGCCATGAGCACGACTTTCTTTTTATTAATAGTATCATTGATGCAGTTGATTAGCAGGAGGAATTTTATGGACTATCCTGTAGTTACTCCTTTTTTATTTTTCATCATTTTCTCCAAAGCATTTGTGATAATTTCACCCCTAAGACTAAGGTTTTAAAATTTTCTACAAAACAGCTTCTCAGGAGGTTTTCGCCGATCTTTAAAAAAATAACCAACAAGAAAAAACGCGTCTGGTATTAGTACAAAACTAACTGTTCTGACGTACCACTACTACACATTTTTATGGAATGCTCTAACTACTGCAGTTTGTGAGAGGAAGGTAAATTATGAGCGAGATCTTGTCTTTTGAAAGCTTAATTTCACCAAAACTTCTTTTTGTTTATGTTAGCGTAAAAAGGAAAACATAACCTCTTGCTTCCTTTAAAATTAATAACAAAATTATTAGTGACGATTTACTTATTGCAGATGAACTTAGCAACTATTTTAACTCTGTCTTCACTCCTTCTTCTAATACCTCTAGCAGCAGCAGTTAGCCATTTTTCAATGAATGTTTTAAATTTTTTTTTCCTGATTGATATCCTGAGAGATCTTGCTCAGGTCATACTCAACACAAGTCCTGGGCCTGATGGTCTTAACCCCATCTTGCTTAAAAGTTGTGTTACTTGTCTTTCTGAATCACTTCGCTCGGGTGTGTTCTCCTCAATGTGGCAAGATGCGTACATCATTCCAATCCATACAGGATAATCTCTTTCTTGCTTTGTAAATTATCGCCCCACCTGCTTGTTGTCCATTATGTCTAGTCTTTAAAAAAAATTGTTGCCAATTGCGTTAACAATCTTCTTATTGACTCAAAAGGTTTTTCATCTTTCAGAGTATGGCTTTATCTTTTGCAAATCTTGCTTAACCCATCTTCTCACTGTAATTGATTTCTAGAGCACTAAACTTGACAATGGTCAGCCTTGCAACATTATCTTTTTACATTTAAAAAGCTTCGATACAGTTGACCATTGCACTTGCCTTTCCAAATTACACAAACTAAACTTGCTACCGTACCTTTTTCAGTAGTTAACCTGCTTCCAAAAAAATCGCGGATTCTGTGTTTCCCTTTGGGGTCCCTTTCAGTGGTTTCCCATTCCTTTGCAGGTTCTGCAAGGCTCTATTCTAGGCCCACTACTTTTTAATATCTTTATCAATACCCTACTTCTTTGTTTACACTGAAGTAAACAAGTCAATAATGATTTAAGAAGAAAAAAGCTGGCAGTGCCCAAACTTACACAATAAGGACAACATTTCGAAATTACTTTCACCTCGTAATCAGGTGCATTAAACCCACAACAGTTTCGTCAACATGTTAAAAATCATACAGCTTCAACATTGGGTAATAAAATTTTTTAGGTTGGAAATAAAAACATAGAAAAACGATTAAAAAGAACCTAAGTTTAACCTGGGTAAAAAAGGTAAGCATTAGGAAAACTAGTCGACCTCACCACTGCAAATGCAAAGCAGAAGTAAAGTCAGGTGGCTGGTGCTTCTTTACAACCCAATGCTGAAGTTGTATAAACTGTATTTTTAACATGTTGCTGAAACTGTTGTGGATTTAGTGCACCTGATGACGAGGTGAAAGCAACCTCGAAACTTCGTGCTTATTGTGTATGTTTCTGCACTCCTTTGTTTACGCCGCAGTCACTGATTACTTTTTGGAGATGATATTTTCATTTATCGTGTCATTCGCTCAACTTCTGATCACTTGCTTTTTCAATCCACTCACAAGTACATTCCCCAATGGGCTCACAATAAACTAACGAGTTTTATTGTCTCAAAAATCGTTGTGCTTCATTTTGAAAATGTATGCATTCCTTATCTTTGAACAATCTTCCCCTTTCCTCCAAGGATTCAATCATAGTCTTTGGCAAAAATGTTGATAACATTCTTAATTTCTCAATCTTCCCACCACAACCAATCCTTTTTACAGAGGTGACGTAATTGAGACTTTTTAAATTTTGTTAAACACCATTACGTGTTGCCCTACTCACTTTTTTTAATTTCTCGTGTTAGTCGTACGTGTGATCACACTTTCAAACTCGCCCTTTCTAAATTGCAGCGCGATATCAGAAAATACTTTTTGTCCAGCAGAGTTATTCAACCTTTGAATACCTTTCCTGATTACCGTGTGTCCTCCAAGTCCATCACGCAGTAACAGGAATGATTTGGTGAAATGTATCCTTGAGCGCAGTTAACTATGTTTATTGATTCTCTTGAGCGTCTTAGCATCGTTCCTGCCATCACTGTGTATAATATAATAATAAAAATAATAATAATTGTTGGAATACTTTTTTCATGTGGACCTAATCATGAACGTAATTTAAGTTCTATTTTTTTCTATGGGTTGATTAGTGTAATTTTGTAGTGCTTTTGCTCTCTCATTTTTGTACTACATAAACTTTAATCACTATAAATTTTGTTAACTTCGAGGCTTTACCTACCTTGTTTCCTTTATTAATATTATTCGTTTAAAACATACTGTGGTATTTTAAGTTTGCATAACAATTTACGTGAATTGAAAGCTATTATTAGTAGGAATAAATCTTTATTTTGATAGTTTTTGCTTTTAGGGTTGCTCTCCATGGGCGTTTCTGAGCCATTTCTATAGTTATGACAGTTAAGAACGTAATACTTACCAAACATTATTAATAAAGCGAGGTGATAGAGTATAACCTAAATCGCTACTGTCTTTAAATAGTATAGTGGGGGCTTGTCCCGCAATGACGAAATCGTAACAAAATTTACATTTGGGTTGAGTGGTTGAATTAAAAATAAACCAAAGGGGTTGGTGATTGGGAACACATGACGAGAGCAAGAATTCAGGTCGTGCTATGGAGTGTTATGAAGAAGGTATAGGAAGGTGTCATACTTAATGATTTAATACAACGTGGGTTTGTTTATAAATGAGTGGTTTATGCTACTTGGAACCATTTTATACTAGTGTACTAAAATCTGTCAAAGTCATGTTTGTGGTGGTACACCTGTTTTATTCCATGTTTTTTGTTTGCATAAAAGTGATCTAATGTACAGCTACACTCAATCAAACGATTGCCTCATTTATGATGGACAGAAAGAGTTACATTAATTAGAAGTTCAAAAAATTTCTCGAACGCGTGTAGTTAAAGCATTCGTTCATAATTCTAATTTGAAACCATACAGCAATACAATTCTTTAGTAAATTGAATTGCCAAATATAATGGATTAACCATATTTATAATTACTGTTAAATATATTGGATAAAATGTCAACGGTTGCTTCAAAGGAATAAAAACCCAATTGGTTCAGTTACTAGTAACAGTGTAAACGAATTTCGGTAAAATGAACTTCTCTTCCTACTTCGATTTAACTTAGTGATAAGCATGCAGTCCGATTTGTTTTCTGTCATCATTACCTACCTGTCAGAGTGCATCTCAGGCCGAATGCGTCAACTCCATGGACACGAATAAATCTTATCACACCTAACATATCCCCTTCAATTAAAAAACAGCCACTCAGTAGTAAAAAATGCTACCCTTTTCAACTGCAATAAGTGACTAAACCATCAGATGACAGGCTGGTTTCAGAGTTGACAGCATAAGTAGAAAGGGACAAAGCCCTGATTTATGGAATGATTGCCTAAATTGTCGTGGTTGAGTTGGCAGTTTCTTAAGTGCTACAGTTATGCAAACACCAACAAAATTTAGATTAGTCATTTTTTAGTATAATGTGAACTCTCGCATTGTTCCTGTCGCTTGGTTTAGCTACGAACAATTTACTAATTGCAAAAAAAAAAGCCAATATCGCTTAGCCATTTTTTATGGAACGGAGTCGACTGAAAACTATTCTAAAAGGCCAATAATTAGGTTATTGTAGGGACCTAAGCTTAGGAACGTTCTTTTCCAATTCAAAATTAGGGTGTCCTCAGACATGAAAACAATTATACATAGGCTAATTATGCTAGAATTACACAGTCAAACATGATCATAACAAAATGAATTCATGAGGCTTTCATTCATTGCGTTTCTGGAAATTATCCCAATTAGTTATGATTTTAGTATCTGGCTGCACGTTATAAATCGATTTTATCTGTCTACAGATCGCAACGGACGAAATGGAGATTTTGAAGATACCATATAAAAATAAGCCAGGTGTCTGTTTTGTTATCAAACCAAGTAAGTGGGTTACTTTGTTTATTACTGAGTTTTATTATCCATCTTTGTAACGAACATTGGTATTAAGGTACCAATAATATTCTGTCTGTGGCATGATTTACCATTCTGACGAAGTTGAATGAACAAGTTACAAATGGTAAGAAGACGTACATATTCTTCAAAGGATTGCACATTTCAGTACACATGTAATAGCGTTGAACATATTTACAGCAGTAAAATTTTTTGGAAGTATTGAACATTTCAATTTGCAATAATATGCATTCATCCATATTGAAACTATTTTGAAATAGAGGTTACTACTACAAACCAAGATGATACAACAAACTCTTATACATAAACAATCTGAACCTGTCTAAATCTTTTAGAAGATATTTCTCAGTCCCAAAAGTTATCTAATACGTACATTGTTTTACATAACAAAATACAAATTACATAATAAATTTGCATAATTCTATTTTGCCAACCTTCTTTATGTTTTACCAAGAATCACAGTGATGCCACCGTAAAGCATTCTGGAATGAACTTTGCTAAGCCAGCTAGAGGGTGTATGAGTGTATCGTAAGATCCCCAGTGGAGCATGTGGAAACAGAAAACACTGAAAGCAGACATTTGACGTTATTTTAACGCCTTTTTCTGGCTTCTGAAAGGCACGTTTTGAACATATTGTTAAGCAGCGATTGCTAGCTTGTCTTACTCATTTTGCAACTTCAATGGTCTATAAAGCCTAATTTCAACAACGTCTGCTGTTTATAAATTTCTTTATCAATTACTGAGTACCTTTTAAATAATTTTTGGGAATTTAATACATTATCTCAAAGAAACACTATATAATATATTTGTAAAGTGTTGCTGCTTATTTATCAAAAAATGAAAACGTAGTAAAATTCTGAAAATTGTGGTGTTAGTACTTCTGCATTAAATAGCATCGACTTTTGAAACAGAGTGGTTATGAGCTTTTAGTGAAGAAGACGGCCATGTGATGTTTTTATGTTGCTGACTTATGTCCGATTTTCATGATGTTATATTGCATCATTGACTGAAACGACAAAAACTTTCGGCAGAATCGTAGCAAATTTGTATGTCAGCAGATTAAAGTTAAATTTCAGTATAAAGTACAAACTTTTAAAAGCATTATGGTGATGGGAAAGCAGAAGACTGTTAATGAATAAAATACCAACTCAGCTTTAAAAATATTCCCTTTTTTTTTCCACTTGGTATGGTTCACTTCCTTCAGCAAAAAATACAACACAGTGTGTTTTACCAGTGTTCATGGTTACTAAAATATGGAACTTCAATGCTGTGAAATTTGCTTATCATTTTGGTGGAAACTGAATAGCAAACCGCATGGCGGATACTTCTTTGTTATAAATGATAATTACTTATTTCAGAAGGACTACTACCATGTAGAGGTGAAATGTGCAAATTGTCAGGAAGAATTCAACCCAGTTGGACTTATATGGGTATTGCAGTAAGTTAACGGCAAATTTAGAACCTTTCTTCATTTTTGGCCGCAATTGTTTTTACTGAAAGAAAATAGTAGCTGAATGCATTTTGTCGGGTAAGATCCATCCAGTAAGAGTAAGTACGTCGAATGAAGGATACAAGCTTGTATCTATTGTATGACTTGGTCTGGTTTGAGAACGATTGGTAGTTTGAAACTATTTGGTTAACTTTAATTCCGACTCAAAAACGTTGTGGATGATGGGGTGATGGTCGTATGTGAGGTTATGCTTATTTGTAAAGAGGGTTGTTACTGTGATGAATTCAGTTCCTAAAGAAGTAATGATGACGTAAGCTGGCTGCATCATTAGTGTCTTTCAAGTGCCTTCCATGACATGAAATACTTCATTTTTTTTTAAATTGGAAATGTTTCACAAGTGTTTTAATTTGGCTACAGTTTTTTCGTTTATTGTTTAACTTTTCCTTAGTTCTAAATTTGAAGTTATTTTTCTTACATTTGGATATTAATTTCCTGACGATTGCTCTTGTTTTACATATTTTATATATAGTAGCATGATTTGGAGTATTTTGTGCATGTATTTCCTTATAGACAGACACTGGTTGCCTATACCATTTCTGGTCTATTCACGTTCTCTATGGAATGAAGTTATTATTATTATTGTGATTGTGATTATTATCAATATTAATAATAATATATTAATTATATATTAGTTAATGAACAAATACTTCAAAATTCGATTAAAAATACTTTACAATGCCTCTAAAGTACTTTTAGTTGATCACAAAAATAGGAACAGCACAAAAGACATATTCACTGAAAATAAATGAATGACGTTGTGTGAGCTAAACAATTATGTGAATTTAACGAATAACTATCTATGCTCTGATCGAAGTGTAAGAAATAACAATAATTCGCAGATTTTACCTAAGGTTAGAAATTCATACGGAAATTGTAGTATTAGATGAAATGAGTGGCCAACAAAAAAGCAAAAACAAATTTTGATAAAGACATAATAGAAACATTTAACATAAAAGAGATACAAGATTGAAGAAACGACTTTAATGATAACTTTATAAATCAAGTACCCCCAACTAAGAATAAAAAAATTAAATATAAAACTTGAAATCATTGCAAAACATTACATAAAAAATAAACAAAAAATAAATAAATGAAAAGAGAATACATTTTTTGTACAAAACCCTTCTTTAATAGAAATACTTCAAATAATCAGACATTTAAAAAACACGAAACGAACAGGCATAGATGAGTTTAATACTGAAAATTTTAAAAAGTCAGAAGAAAAACATTAGTATTTATACGTAAATTAATAAATAGGATGATTGAAAAAGAAATATTGCCAGAGCAGCTAAACATAGAAGTGCTAAGACCAATTTTTTTTAAAAAGGGGGTTGAAAAGATAAAAATAATTACAGACCTATTTCGTTATAATCTATAATAGATAAAATAATTTAAAGATTTTTTAAATAAAATAACAGAATATTTAGACAAATTTAAATTGGGAAATAAAATTGAGTATGGATACAAAAAAGACGAAGTACAATGGACTTACTAATATAAATAAATTAAATAATTACAAAAGCTAGCTAGCTAGACAGTAACATAAAAACAACGTTACTGACGCATCTTTTTCTCTATGATTGATGGACACTCATCCTTTATATTTTAGTTTTTCTTAATCTCTGACGCTTCCCCTTACATTTTCCACAATTTGAAAAATTTCTGTCGCATTGGGATTTATCCTTAACATGCCAAAATTTGCTTTTACTTGATTACAGTTAACAGACACATGTCTGCTATTGAGCCGCCTTTTTATCATTAACAATAAATTTTTAACAATCAAATGTGGGGGGGGGGAATGGGGCTTAATGGCGCGTCGACAGCTTGGTCATTAGCGCCAACCTCAGTCACAGTGCAGTGGTCCGAGTTGCCACTGCACCACACATTACAGAGATATTATTCAAACCCCTAACCTAAATCTTGTCATACATCAGATGTCTACAATGGGATGATCTACTGTTATTTGGTGGCGACATACTAGCGTGTGTCTAGATCTAAATGTTCATAAGCATAAAGAATTACGATTTTAATCCTGGTGTTGAACGTTCTAGCGAATGTCTCTCCGAAAACCCTTTTAAAAGGTAAGAAGAGCTGGTTGAGGCCTTTAAGAATTTCGTTCCTCTTATTTCTCGTGTAAAACTGTAGTGAGCCTACTGGACACAGAAAATGTTCTGGTTCATCGCCAACCATCGAAGAGAGTGCTGGAATAGAGATGGTTTTATACAGTTAGTTGTGCCCTTGCATTTTAGTTCTAAAGGAAGTTCTTGGGGACAGGTAAGCGGCTGTGAAGTCCGTCGAAATAAAGCAACAGGCTGGATCTGCTGATAATGCTTACATTTCGCTGCAGTGTAGACTCGTAGTGAGTGCGAAAAGGAAAACTGTTTTGCGTGTTAAAAGACGATTGTTGCAGTTTTGGAGTGGCTCATAAGCTTACTTCATGAGGGATTTTAAGATTGAAAGGTGCCAGTCCGGGAAAAAGCGCCCAGTTCAGGGTCTTTCGACTTCAAATGATTTGATGAGCGTGGAGATGCAGAAGTCGTCTAGATGATTGGTTGAATCGGCGGCTTTGAAGACCGAATTTAAGGCTGAGTGGTAAATGAGAATCGTTGAAACTTTTAGGCCTCTTTTGAGGGGTTGGTGAAGAAAACCAGGGACGCGCTGCTCGTCAAAGATGCGTGAAGGTAAAACGTCATACTTGTGTATTACGACGCGGCTTGTTTTGCTGTTTCCTAATGGACGCGTTGTTGGTCTTATTCAATATGCGATGGGTAACATCAAATGGTGTCAGAGTCGCAAGGCACTACCGTCGAACCGGAGGGTCGCGTAATGCCATCGATGCATGTTTATTATTAACAAAGCAAGGATACTTTTAATAATCGTTGCCTCAGTATTTATAAGGTCCTTCGATCAGGGAGTAAATATAAAAAAAATTACAGGAAACTAATATTTCGAAAAGGTAACTTTGCCTACATTGACATCCAGAGGCATACCAGTCGGTCTAGACATGGGAAATAAAAGTCCAGTGGATGATTTTGAATTTTAAAGTATGGTGGTGGGGGGGAAGGGAATTCTGTTTTCTCCTTTTACATGCTTACTTTTTTTAGGGGGAGGGGGCAGAAGGCATGTTACGGGTATACATTTTGCATTGTGAAATGCGGTTTTGCTTAAGTTGTACGTAAATATTGTATGTAGAGGTTGAGGGACGTACTGGGCCTCCCAACTTTCAGGCGAGATATCAATAAATGTGTTATTTTGTTTGTGGAATGCCTCGGAAGGGGTGGTGAGTGGGTGTGAAGAAAGGGAAGAGGACAACTACAGTGGAAGAAATTTCATAGGAAACTGAACAATGCCAGCTAGGGATGCTGGTGGAGGGTTGTTAGCTCCTCAAATGGTGTCTTGTGAAGCTGAAGCATTTTACAGTACGTCACTGCTATATCCGGTTTCAAGAGCATAATTTTTCACATATACTCGAGAAAGTTATTTAGCATTATGACTGGTTTTGGGGTTTCGCTGGGGGTGGGACAGGTTCCCATCCCCCCCTTCCCTGCACCGTTGTTAAAGAAATGAGAGAGGAGGTTAAATGCTTTGCTTTTTTTTTATTTTAAAAATCCCAATGAGGGTACATGCTTTATGGGGGGGATGATGTCGGGGTGGGGGAGGAAGGTGTGGGGACTGGGGAGAGACGCTGTAACCTTTCCCAGTCGGGCGTGGCAGGTAAAGCACTTTTCAGACATCGAAATCCGACCTTAGAAAGGCATGCTTTTTGATGATTTAACCATCATCCTTAAAAGCTTTGCTCAACTTTGTAACACGTATTCATTTAAAGTGATATGTAGATCTGTTTGTAGAAATGCATCGTAAAAATTTAAACAATGCCTCTATTTTAGTCAACCAAACATAAATTCTAGCAACCCGTGAGTACATTTTGTATCAGCTAATTATTTATCACACTGAGTTAGCCAATGGCGGTATCCTGTTTTTCGAAGTAAAGTTTATAGACGTTACAGTGATCTAAGTATGTGATGCATAATTGGCTAGACTTTTCTTGGCCAAATCACTGTGCCTGGAGATGAAGGCTCCGCTTGATGGTGGCTCAGATGACAAATTTGCTGCATTGAAAATATATTCAGTGATATTGAGCCGAATTTTAATTATCTTCTATTAAGTGATTTTCAACCCAATACACCACTGGCAGAAATTTATTTAGGAGCAATAATGTACACCACATTTTGGGACAGCTTGTTAAAAGGTTAAAAACGAGAAATACCCAATATTGTTACTTTTAATGCTAACGTCCTCAGAGGAAGGGATCATCGATTCATTATCAAGACATAGAACCAAATGGGACAACGACAGTAAGTGCAAGGGTTGTTACTGGACACTTCACAAGTGAATCTTGTGTCTCTGGTATGGTTTGCAAACTTGAATGGCCCACCCTTCAAACCAGAAGGCGTGAACATCGACTGGAATTGTTATATAAAATTTACAATAATGGAACCATTGTGGATAGGTCATTTTATCTAAAACAGCCGTATTATTATGGAAAGAACGATCACACCCATAAGATTCGACGCTTTGACTCTACCAGGGATTATTTTGGTGACTCTTTTTTGCCCCGTACGGTAAGAGAGTGGAATCTTTTGGACCATTCCATTGTCAATGACTCCATTATTGCTGGATTCAGAAGGGGTTGTAGGGGGCTGAGGAAAGATGCTCTCTGCTCTCATTATGTTAATGTGTTGCTTTAGTGTTTTACCTTTTCTGTATTGTTCTTATTCTGTTTAATCAGTACCCTTATGGTTTACTTTTTTTATTTTGAATGGGTCTTTAAATGCTTTTCTTGTGTTGGGCCAAATGGTAAATAAATAAATAAATAAATAAGGCAACATTGTATCTATCAGCGCTCGAAACCAGAATTAACCAGTATGCAGTTATTTTAAATTCTAGATACTTCAATTTTTAATTTAAAATTCATCTCATAGCTAATGTGTTTTCAGCTGATTAGAATTTTTAATGTAGCTGTAGCCTTAAAGCTAAAGTAAAAATGATGGCACCAACCTGAAGGCTAACATGAAATTATAAAACCACCCTCTACCACCAATCTGGAAAAAAGTAAATGACAGTTTCTAAAAGTATGTTGAAATAATTCAAAGAGGAAGGAGCAATGGACTTACAGAGAAAGGTTCATAAAGGGGCGATTCTTCTGGATAAAAAGTGTTCCTCACGTAGCAGAGCAGTGTGTCCACAAAACCTACAAGAATGACTGTGTGTGTTTATAGATTTAGTTGTTTGGTAGAATGGTTGATATCATTGTGTTGGATTAGAATTTGGAAAATTACGATGACATCCATATTTTCAAGTCAGTTCTGGACACTCGATAAAAGCTGAAGATGATCTTCATGTAGTAGATGTCTGAGTGACGACACCATCTAGTCAAGTGACATTGAGACTATTTAGTTGGGAAACAAACGTCGGGTAACAGTGTCTCCGTATTTGCAAACATTATTCGATTGCAGGGCTCAGATAGGTTTTGAAAAGTACAGCAAATTAATTAGCAGTGGCAGGAGAAAAATCTATAGAACGAAATAGAGTTTTTCTGGAATTTAGGTATCGCGAAGGCACTATGAAAATGAAACTTGAGGGTACTATCAGTAAGAAAGCAAAGTCCATGTGATCTCACAATACAAAGGTTTAACTTGTAAATGAACGTTTACCTAAATTTATTTATTGAAAAGGTTTATAGTTTGATTAATGTGGGTGTAATTACGGTAATCAAATACCGCATCAAGTGCATGTTACAAAAGTTCCCATCATATCAACAAAAATGGTGTTACTAATAATAGGGGAGACAGCCAAAAAGCTATCCACGCCAACCAAGGGTAAAATGTCACCTTGGCCAGCACCTCTGTGGGTGCTAGGCTGTCTACGTTTTGTTTATGCATTAGGTATCAATAGTAGCACTCATTTTATTATGTCAATTTTGATATTTTGATATGATTCATTCTTGAAAAACCTATACGTCCTGTACATTATTTCAGATGAATGCAATGCGATCTCCAGATGAACTTTCTATAATTCCATACGAAAAAAAGCAAAATACGTTTGAGTTGCATCAAAATCAATTTATTAGGTTGCAGATTGTAGAGGTACGTGCGTAATTATGCTTTTTTACATACATTACCATCAGTTCTATTAAAATAAGAAGTAGATACGATGAAAAAAGAGATGTGATAGTAATTGGATTTAACATGTGGTATTACTGACACTCTACAGTGTGGTCTAAAAGTCTAGTCACATGCAAATAACTGCCGATATAATGGTCCTACGTTAATTCTGAAGACATATTTGCAATGTAAGTCAAATATGGGGAAGCCAATGAAGATATATTAATGACCTTGAAAACAGCATTCAAGGTCATCGGCATTCTATTTTCCAAATGGCGCAAGATACAGCACAAAAGTGAATTACAAAGTTGTACTCGAACGTCAAACATGACAAACTGCGAAAACATATTGAAAATCGGACCATAATTGCAATAGTTATGAGGAAAACAAAATAGCAACAAAGCTCTTCCTGAACTTATAACTACCATGCAGTGAAGCTTGGCATGCATCGCAAAAACATCAAGCAACTTAATCTACATAATCTACATTAATCTACATAAAGAGCCAGCTGGCATGCATCGATCAGAGGTAAAAGTGATAGTCATTACGTAACATGATGTGGTGTACAATTCCAATGTTTTTTTTAATTTTTTCTTTCTTTCGACGTCATTGATAATGCATTTATAATGTAATTCGTCACTATTGTTTTATTTATATTAATAATAAACGACTTTATACCAAGCAGGCCTCTGATATTTTGAAAAAGTTGTCCTCTTTCACATGGTTCCAGATTACTTTTCGGTATTACTTACTCTTACATGCTGGCCAGTGGCTTACTCCTGGACACACCACACGAGTGTGATAGGTGGGCTCCAGTAAGATGCTAGAACCTACCCCATGTTGCTGTAACCAAGGGAAGTTGAAGCAAATGCTTTCCCTAAGCTATGCCTCTTTTAGTATTCAAATCATAAACCACATATTGGAGTAGTGTACGAATAGGTATCCATCGGCTGAGAAGTCGATTTCTACGGCACAGTGACCAAAACAATTTTGCTAAACTGAGAGTTTGTCAGTGATAGTAGGCACAAGGCACTTTTCAATAAGCTTGTCTAGAAAATTTTAAAGAAAATCGAGTTGTGCATAAAGGATAACACATTGTGAACATTTCGTTTACCAAACGTGCTCGAAATTTCAGCACACTAGACTGGAATAACAAAAATGGCTTAATTATGCATGGATTTGGTATTTATTAATTTGCCAACTCTTGCTGTTGTTCAATCTTGTTTGCTGATGACGTTCATATTAGCTGACAGATCGTGCTTAAAATAATTTATTTTATATATGGTGCAACCTATTTGAAAAATTTTAACATTTTACTGTTTTAAGTCAAAAATGGAGTATGGCTAGATTTTTTGAACTCCATTTCATTTTGTTTTGCTTTAGCTTATTAAGCGACCAACAATTCTCAAATAAGTTAAAATATTATTTTATTACTATCTGCTTGATATTTTACATACTGGCATTAAGATTGCCACTTAACACTTCAAAAAAAAAAGCTCGCAACACTGTATTTTTTAGATGCACTACCGCAATACTTGGAACTCACCTTGTGAAGATGGAGAAATGGTCACAAAATGCGTAGTAAATTGTTTGGAAAAAGAATTGTATTCTCGCTTCTTCAGTACTGGCATAGTCTGCAGGTAACTTGAATTCTGTATGTTCCGTATTGAGTTAAATCATAAAGTGGACTTGTTTGAGTTAATTCGTTTTATGGTTGGTTAAAACTGGTCAGATAAGTGAAACCAAGAAAGGAATGTTCCATAAGGGCGGAATTTCTGGAAAACAGAAAATCAAAGTGACGCCAATTAAAATCAGTAATAAAAAATATAAGAAATAAAAAAAAGATTAATTTTTAAACAGTTTTGTCTGCTACCTAAACCAAAGAACTGAACTACTATTATTTACTAAGGTGTAGTATTTGTGATTTTTTATCAAAATCCAACTTTCGTCAATAAAACGAGTCGTTCTTTCTTACTATTTAATTTTCTATGGGATGACGCTAGTGATTTCGAATTAACGACCTCAGCATCACTGTATAATATTCACGACATTGTATAGGGAACATACAATTTAAATGACAGTTATAGAACAAAAATAAGTGGCCTGTCTCCCTCTCCTTCCTACCTTTTACATGCAAACACTCAATTAAAATAATTTTGCTAAGGGGACTCGTTTCATTGGGGGAACTCCTCAGCTGATGAATAATGGTTTTACCACGGTCAAAATGCCCATGGTTTAACCATGATTTAACATACGTAAAGTTAGACAGTTTTACCATGGTTTCAGTTATTTCTTACATGTTGGCATCATGAGCCAGATTGCAGGGTAACCAAAATTTTACTTACATTAAAGTACAGTTAAAATCGCACTCAACATTATAATAAAACAACAGTGTGGCTCAGGTCAAACCACTGCTATACTCAATTATAGAAGTATATTATTTTAACTTGTATATATTCTACACACAAATTCTATATACGATGTATTGCACGAATCACTACATGAATATAATCTATTAGGGACTTACCTTACAACATTTCCTTGCCGTGTTCCCTATTCTTGCTCTCTGACAAGCTTGGCAATGTGAATCAGCGCCTTATATATCCAGCCAACCATTAAATGTTTAATAAATAGACATAAATCGCTGGAAATAATATTAAGGAAAATTGGAAATAAGCCAACAGCGAAAATCATACACAAGAAATTACATAGTTCAGTAAGCCACCTTTATGCACTTACGTTTCGTCAGAGTGGCATGACCCGGATTCGAACCGGCTACCCAGTTTTTGGTTTAAAACCGTCAAATGCTTGCAGTATGCAAGTAAACCATGATAATCCATTAGTAAACCATTATAATCAAGGTGCAGAACTCAGGCAACCAATGTCGGATTGTTTTGCACCTTGGTTTAATGTACTTTTACTTGTATTTTCAGATATTATTTGATGCAACGTTCTAACCATACTCCAGACTGTGACTCTTTCAGAAGCAAACAATTTAATCTTTTTGAACCCTTATTGGAGTCACATTTGTTGAAGTTCGACTTTGATGATCCAAAGGAATGCTCTTGTCCACGAAAATGTCGAGTTATCCGTTATACATACGAACAGTCTAGTTTCGTTGGTTTACAATTGGCAGAAAATGAATTTACGTTGCTTATTCCCGACAATCATATTTTTACCATATCTGAAGAACCTGCTTATACTTTTTTTAAGTTGCTCTCTGACATCGGAGGAACAATTGGTTTATACTTTGGATTTGGAGTGCTACAAATGCTTGAAAGATTGGTAACACATTTAAAGAGTTTTTACATGTTAAGATGCCACAAAAAGAGGTGGTATGTAGATCTAAAGATTGGCTATAGAGATGCAACTTAAAGTTATCGTGCTAATTGTAGTTATTTTTATGACATCTGTGAGTTGCTTGTTTTTAGTAGATGGATTTAAGCGTTTTCTAGAAGTCCATAATAATAATAATATTAATAATTATAATACACTGTCAATTTACGGAATATGCAGGGTGGTGCAAAAGTATGGAGAAGCCTACTGCCATCCAAATTTACTTAGAGGAGAACCACGAAAATGTACATTCATAGACTATGGGGTTGGGGACATGTAATAATGCTAGTGTAAATGACCTTGGATTGTTCTTTCAAGGTCATCACGATGCTAAATTTTGAACTGCACGTCGTAGAATGGTGGTGTAAATTGGAAAGTTGCAGAGAACCGTAAGCCAATGCCAACACACACAAAAAAAAACAGAATGAAAATCCAATAATTAGGGTAGAAGTTATCCTTCAGGCGAATTAGTCCTAATTGCTTCACTGCATGTCTTCATGATGTCCAGCAGAGAAGGCACTGTAACAATGAAAGTATCGCAGCAATATGGGAAAGAGAAACAGGTTTTTTGTTTCCTATCCAGAATCATGGGCTGAATTTTACACAGAATTAGAAAGTGGTTTCCTGAAGCATGCATACGTTCAGTTACACATTGCAAAGGGGGGAGGGAGAGATTGGAAAGGTTAATATTATGTCAGGAAAGAAGTGAATATGCAACACTCATTTGGATAAATACTGTCACTCCTCCAATACATGCTCGAAACGACTGATAATAAAACGATTCAACTTAGCTAATACGCTTTGCTTTAAATAAAAAACATTGCCTAAAGCCATTAATCAGTGTTGCCCCTCCCCACCCAAGGAAACATTTACTGATCCCCATCCCAAATGCAACTGAACGTGCATATGCTTCAGGAAACCACTTTCCAAGTTTGTGGAAAATGCACCACACGTTTCTGCTTAGAGAAGAAAACATCTTTCTGTATTCTGTATTGCCACGATACTTTGGTTTGGTATGGCGCCCTCCCTGCTAGACATCCTTAAAACATGCAGTGAAGCTAATAAGACTAACTTGTTTGAAAGATAACTCCTACCCTAATGGTCCTATTTTCATTCTGTTTTTTTTTCTTTATCATTGGCTCACGGTTCTCTACAACTTTCCAATTTACACCACTATTCAACGACGTGTAGTTCAAAATATATCATCGTGATGGCCTTGAAAGACTATTTCATGGTAATTTTACCTAGCATTATAACATGTCCCCCGACCCATAGTATATGTACGCACATTTTCGTGATTCTCCTCTTAATAGATTTGGAATGTCAGTAGGTTTCTCCAGATATTTGCACCACCTTGTATACTATAGAGTGAACTAATAATCTCTTATCAGGACAAATAATGTACTTGCTCACCTGGCTACAACAAGCTACGTTTGCCTTGAGTTTTTCAAATCCAGAATTTAGGCCAGTTGTTATTGTCCTACCCACTACTATGATTGGGCATTAAAAACTGCTTTTTAAAGTAATCGTTCTTGGAGTAAAACCAATATTTAATTTGACTAAAAGTCTAAACGTTTACCTATTCAAAAATCGTTTTCTGTCTTATTCCTTTACAGTTTTAAATGTCCCTGATCTTATATTGGAGCAGTTATTTTGTTCTAGTATTCTCGTGATCAGTACGTTTATTCGGATACAAACTGCATAATATAAAATATTATGCAGTTTGTATCCCAATACTTTGCATCAGTGACGTTAATTTTTACTAATCTATAGTGTCCTTCAACTTTCTGTAACACAAGGACAAAACTTTAGGTAAAAGATTGAAACTATTTTTCCAGTTTTTTTGGATTCCCTTGATTCTCTGTTGTTGTGAGCAGAGCAAAACCTATTCAGTCCAGACTTACCACAATTTCAACTAAATTTTATATGTAGAAACCTCTTTTAAATGGAAATCAAAATTCAACAGTAATGTTGACATGGTACAGGACGGATGCCTGGAAAAAATGTACCCCCGCGATACAGATGTTTCAGAAATTAAGAATACTACATTCCAAAAATTCGTTACATTCTTTGATGTAGTCCTTAATAACTGTGCATCATTGGTCAAACTGTCCTTTGGTTTTTGATCAAATCTAAGTCATAACACCTGATATGCGAGTTATCTCTGTGCTGCTAATCAGTGCTGCTTATCTCCCTTCTGCCCCAAGAATTTATTCCCAACCTCCGCAATGGCGGGTGTTTGTTTATGGGCGTGTCTATAAATAATTATTGTTGCAATCAATGCACAAACCTATTCGATAAGGACTTATAAGCATACCCAAACATACACAAGGAACTTGACATCTCTTGGCTACATTTGAACGTACGTTGTTTTAAACAAGTCTGGAGAAGACCTCCCCAGCTGCTTATTGCTCTGTTTTGCGTTAAGTTAAGCGGAATTCTCTACTGGATTATAACTAAATAACTGTAATTTTTTCATGTTTAAAAAAATATTCTAAAAAATGGTAGCACGACGTACTATACTAAAACTGCACCTAACTTCTGACTTGAGGAATAGAAAGAGAGCCTTTTTACAAACAATTTTCGTTTGCTCTTTTTCCAACTTGCTTAGCTGTTTCAATAATGGCATATATTTTCTGGACATCTGAATATGGCATTTGCGTCGAGAAACGCATTAGATGCCTGCAGACTTTTTCCATCTATTGACGCAAAATGCGTCATTAATTTTGTATTTTTAAAATGGCATGACTGCTTTAATCTAATCTTTTGTTCTCTTTTCTTTAACGACTTTCCCTCTCTTAATTTCGAATGTTCTGTCCTTAATTTGCTTTGTTACATTTACATACAGTTGCATGAGTGTAAGAAAAACTTTCTTAGACAAGAGAAAATGAGAAAATGACATGTGAACATTCACATAACATTTGACGAAATGTTACCGGCTTATGACAAGTAAACATTCACATAACATTTGACGAAATGTTACCGGAGTCACACAGAAAAGCCAATATGGAAGGCTTCTCCTTTAAAGGTACTTCCACGTTGATTTTCCTGTGTGATTCAGTTTTGCAACATTAGGTCAAAAGTATGTTAATTTTGCAAACACGCTCTTTTATTGGTCCTCCCCAAAATTTGCCATTCAGGTTTTAACTACATTCATTCAAACCAGTAGAAATGTTGTAAAGGCTATTTATGTGTGGAATGCAGGAAAATATTGGGAGGGTATGGCTTTTAAGTACATTTACTTGTGTATGTTTATGTAGGCTTATGGTTATTTACAATATGAAACATTCATCTCTCACCCGTAACTTATGTTACTTTACTACAGTACATTCTTTAATATTAGACATTTATTCCTTACAACAAATTTGTGACGCTAGCTTGCTAAATGTCATAACAGCATGATTTGCTTAGTCATTCATCATTTTGTTTATTTAGTAAGGAGGTTTCAGTTTCCAAACGATGCAATATTGTGCAATTCCTTAAGTAATTTGTTAAAAATGAAACGGGGATGTATGTCACTCTTGCAAGAAAAAGAAGGAAATGAAGAAAGCATTCAAATTTGTGCATACAACATTTAGGGTCTTTATGCATTTTTAGCAGCATTGCAAAGCTTAAAATATGATGAAAGTTCGTTACACATTTTAATGCATCCGATTTAATACACTTCTTTCACGTTGTAACAGTATATGCACTTGATTGCAATGCGACTATTGCTTGTCGGGGCATAAAGACTGCCATTTTCAACAATTTTCCAGTTCTTTTGCCGCATAGGTATTTTTCCTCGCCATCGTGAAATTCGCTCAACTCTGGTTTCTGTTGACGTACCAACCTAGTGGCCGCCATGCAACATTGACGGAATTGAATACAATAAAGTGTGACAACTGAACTTAGTGGGTGGACCACTAGCGCGGTCCTTTATGACAAAGGTACCAACATTGGGAATTTTCTTAAATTCATCGAGCATCTCACCGATCAATTTGCTACATAACGTCCTTATTATGAAGGTGACTGTATTAATTTAATTTTGTGGTAAAGTAATGTCCAGTATTTTCAGCCCAATTATTAACACCTATGGATTTATTTCCTTTCTTTTGTTGACAATTTGTGTCATTTGTTACTGAACCTGATTGAATTCTTCAGAAAAGTTCACCATACTCAAATAATAAGCTTAATGGTATTTAGCTGCTTGAGTGAAGTTCTAAGCATTTTATTCAGTGTAAATAAAGTAACCTTGTCTATTGTATAGCACATTCCAAATTAAAATACAATGTTTAGTTATTAAATATCTTATTAAAAACACACTCTGCAAATGGTATCACTGTAAATAGTTGATAAAAGCTCATACAGCGATGAAGACAATGTAAAGTTGTTTGTTTTACAGAATATGGAGAATTTTAACTATGTAAGTGAAGTGATCAATGTACCATCTTAACTTTTAATGCGACACTAAATCGACAAGTTGATCTATTTGCTATGTGTATGTGTGTGTTCGGGTGTGTGTCCGGGTGTGTGTTTGGGTGGAGTGTAGAAACCTTTTTTTGGAATTCCTCATTAGCTGGGTGAGAAAAAGTTGCTCTTGGTCATCACTATCAGACACTGCAAATCTCATCTCTCTGGGGTATGGAGGCACCCCGACGGTCTTCATGTTTAACACTGTGCAGCAATGGGCGGAACGGCGAAAAAAGCAAATATAATGATTTGATGCTTTAAAATCTAATTTTTAAAGTTATTTCATTCGATTTTCTCAGAAACTATGTTGGCGTGCTGCAATTACAAAAAAAAATTATTTTTCGAAAAAAACATGGGAATAATTTAGCGTGGAAAATGTGTATAGCTTAAATGTAGGTATTAACACTGACCAGGGCCTTTTGAACACGATTTTGATGTGGCTGTAGTATTCTCGTCGGCAGAGGAATTATTATTGTAGAACACTGGGCAGAAATCATTAGGTGGAGTAACAAATTGTTTTAAATTGAGCTAAAAACATGAAATTTGGTACACAAATCTTTCTTAACAGTAAAAATCGAATCAGAAATGTCCCACCTTTAAATACCCCAAGTGCCTTCAGCGCCCCCCTCCCCAGCACCCCGAACCATCTGTTCCCCCTCCCAGGGCTTTGGGCAACAAATTATTCCAGATCAAACTCAAAACATGAAATTTAGTGCACAATTCATTCTTAGCAGCATAAATCGAATTGGCCATGGAATCACATGAAATACTCCCAAAGGGGCCCGGGCGTCCCCTGTGCCTCCAATGAGGTTTGACCCACACATTTTGGAAAATCGAGCTGAAAGCTTGAAATTTTGGACACAAGTCATTTTTTGCAGTACAAGTCGAAAAAGCCATGGAACCCCATGAAATAGCCCCTAAGGGTCCCCAGCACCTTCCTGTGTCCCCCTCATTGAGGTTTGACCAATAAATTCATGCAGATCGAGTTAAAGCATGAACCTTGACACACCAGTCATTACTAGCATTTCAAATCAAACCAACCATGGAATCCCCACGAAATATTCCAAAGACCCCTTACCGCTCCCCTGTGCCCTCTCTCTGATGCTTGACCAACAAATTACTGCAGATCGTGCTAAATGCTTGAATTGTGGCACACAAGTCATTCTTAGCAGTACACATCGAACCAGCCATGGATCCCCAATGAAATATCACCAAGGCTCCTCCCACTCCCCGCTTGGCTTTACCCCTTAACCCTGCAGCTTCACCAACAAATTATTGCAAAACGAGCTAAAAACATGAAATTTGGTACACAATTCCACATAGAAGTGAAGCATCAAATTGAACTAGCTATGGAACCCGGTCGAGATAATATACAAGGCACCAAAACAGTCTCCCCCCCCCGGGCCTCTACCTTGAGGCCTGACCAACAAATTCTTGCAGATAGTGCTGAAGTAATGAAATTTTATACACAAGTCATTGTTAGCAGTAGAAATCAATCTAGCTGTGGAACTTCTGCTAGGTTGTCTTGGCTTCCACACTTACGTCAGCTTAAAGACAAGGCTTTGCGGGCGCTTAACATCTTGCGGGTCCTGTCGGGCACTTCATGGGGTGCCGATCGCGCTGCCATGTTGCGCCTCTACCGAGCCCTTGTCCGCAGCAAACTTGATTATGCATGTATGGTCTATGATTCGGCTAGTGACTCCACTCTCCGGATGTTGGACACTGTGCATCACAGTGGCCTTCGTGTGGTGACTGGGGCTTTTCGAACTTCTCCAGTGGTCAGCCTCTATGCTGAGGCCTCGGAGCCACCTTTGGCCATTCGTCGGTGACAGCTTGCCATTCAGTATGCTGTGCGTTTGCGTGCTGTGCAATCCAGTCCTGCTTGGTCCATGGTTTTTGGGCCAGACTTGCGAGTCGGTAGACGCAGGGTGGGTAAGGGTGATTTCCGCGACAGGCTCCAGCAGTCCTGTCAGGAGATAGCCTTTGAAATGCCCTGCGTCTTGAGGCTTGGGAGAATGCCAGTTGCCCCTTGGCTTGTCCCAGGTGGCAGTTTCATTTTTGCTCTGGCGTCCCTCCCGAAGGGTTCCACTCTACCAGCAAGGTACTTCCAGGAGTTCCGGCGGCTGAGTTCTCAGTACGCCGGTTATCAGCGCCTGTTTACTGATGGGTCGAAGTCCGACGTTGGCGTTGGGTGTGCTTGTGTGTGTAAGGGTGTAACGGTTGCCCATCGCCTTCCATCAGGCTATTCTGTGTTCTCTGCAGAGCTTTTGGCTCTTGGTTTGGCGGTGGAATGGATCCTTGACCTTCAGGGCACGCATTTCATTGTCTTTAGTGATTCCATGAGTGCCCTGGAGTCCTTAACGAATTACAATCCTCGGAACCTTGACACAACGTGTCCAAGCTTTGCTTTCCCGCTTGCCTGGCCAGCGGAAAACCGTGCTTTTCTGCTGGATCCCGGGCCATGTTGGGATAGCAGGGAATGAACAAGCTGATTCTGCTGCGAAAGGGGCCCTTTCTGGCCCTCTCGGTAGGGATCTCAGCCTTGTTCCCTCAGATGCCTTTCCAACTCTGCGTCTGAGGTTACACGCTTTTTGGCAAACCTTGTGGGACAGACAGGACGGTAACAAGTTACGGGCCATTAAAGGCACTGTTGAGGAGTGGCACTCGGCGTGTCGCCGCAGTCGCCGTGAGGAGGTTGTGTTGGCCCATTTGCGAATTGGTCCCACCTGACTTACTCACTGTTTCCTTTTGCGGGGGGTTGACCCTCCTGAATGTTCTTGGTGTCGACGGCCACTTACGGTCCGGCACTTACTTGTTGATTGTCGCCATCTTGATGGTGTTCGTCGTCGGTTCCATCTTCCGCATGACATTGCGCGTCAGTTGGGCGATAAGTCTGTCCTCCTGTCCGGTCTTTTTCAATTTTTGCAGGAGGTACAGATGTATGACAAGATTTAGATTAGGGGTTTGAATAACATCTCTGTAATGTGTGGTGCAGTGGCAACCCGGACCACTGCACTGTGACTGAGGTTGTCGCTAATGACCAAGTTGTCGACGCGCGATTAATCCTCAATCCCCCCCCCCTAAATCCGCTATGGCCCCTAAGTGCTTCCCCCCTATTCCCGTTCCATGAGGTTGATACCCAAAAAAATTCTTGTTGATCATACTGAAAGCATGCATTTTGGTACAACACTAATTAATGGCAGTAGAACTTGAATTACCCATGGATCCCTATGAAATACCACCAAAGCCTCCCCCAGCATCCCCCCTCCCCTCTTGTGCACCCCACGAATCATCAATGACCAACAAATTCTTTCTGAACGCAATAAAAACATGCATTGTAGCAATAAAAATCGAAATACATACGGAACCCTATAAGATACATCCACCCCCAAGTGCATCCGTGTGTTCTCTTCATGAGGTTGATAATCAACGAATTCTAGCCATCAGCATCGCACAAATACGTGTAAAAGAAGCTCCAGCTTGTTTTTTGGGTCGCTGGAGATTCTTTTACACGTATTAGTGCGACGCTGATGGCCTACATGTCTTTTTCTAATATCTGTTCCTTTAGGGCTTTAAGTTTTTTAAGGCTCACATCCGTATTTTATACGTTTAAGCATTTTTTAATACTAATTTTAATGTATTCTTGACACCGAAAGCCAAATAGGCTAGAACTTTTGCTCTCACCTAGAGATCGAACCAATGAACCAATTTTCAATTTGTATAGCTTAAAATGTAGGTATTAACACTGACCAGGGCCTTTTGAATACGATTTAGGTGTGACTTCAGTATTCTCGTCAGAAGAGCAATTATTATTGTAGAGGACTGGGCAGAAATCATTAATGTTGTTGTTGAGATTCTGCCCTCACGTGGAGATCGAACCACTTGTATCAAAGACTGCGGTAGCGGTCCTTATGTGAGCCTCAGCATGAACTTCCATGTTAAATGTCAAACTGTGAACTCCTATAGTTTCTCCCAGAATTGACATAGACCAACGAAATTTGGTATTTGGGGTCGTGTGGTAACTATTTCACCGCATTACAAATTTTAATGACAACAAGCAACCCGTTCGGCATTTACAGCATGGCCATTTCTTGTTGTTGCTCTTGTTGTTGTTGTTCTTGTTGTTCTTGTTGTGAGGACTCTTTGCCCTCACCTGGAGAGCGAACCACTAAACCGATTTTCAAGTTCTATAGCTTAAAATGTAGGTATTGACAAGGCCTAGGGCCTTTCTTTCGCAGGCTTTTTAATGTAACTACAATATTCTTGACATGGATAGCCAAATGGGCTATAAAGTTTGCTGTCACCTGGAGATAGAACCCATGAAATGATTTTCAGTTTCTGTAGCTTAAAATGTAGGTATTAACGCCGACCAGGGCCTTTTGAACACGATTTGATGTGACTGCAGTAATATCGTTAGCAGAGCAATTATTATTTTAGAGCACTGGGCAGAAACCATTAATGTTGTTCTTTCGATTCTTTGTCCACACCTGGAGATTGAACCAATGAACCGATTTTCAAGTTCTATAAGTTAAAACTTAGGTTAGGACAAGGCCTAAGGCCTTTCGCAGGCTATTTTAATGTAACTACGATATTCTTGACACGGAAAACCAAATGGGCTAGAACATTTGCTCTCACGTAGAGATCGAACCAATGAACCGATTTTCAATTTGTATAGCTTAAAATGTAGGTATTAACACCGAACAGTGCCCTTTGAGCACGATTTTGATGTGAACGCAGTATTCTCTTTGCAGAGCAATTATGATTACAGAGCACAGGGCAGAAATCATTAAGTGGAGTAACAAAATCTTGCAAATCGAGCTAAAAACATGAAATTTTGTACACAAATCTTTCTTAACAAAAATCGAACCAGCTATGGACCCCCATGAAATACCCCAAGTGCTTTCAGCACCTTCTCCCCTCCCCAGCACACCCCCACCCCGTACCTCCTCCCCGGGGTTTGGGCAACAAATTTTTACAGTTCAAGCTAAATACATGAAATTTGGTGCACAATACATTCTTAGTAGCATAAATCGATTCAGCCATGGAACCCCGATGAAATACCCCCAAAGGAGCCCCAGCGCCCCCCTGTGTCCCCTCACTGAGGTTTGACCCGCAATTTTTTGCTAAAAGCTTGAAATTTGTTACACAAGTCATTCTTAGCAGTAGAAGTCGAAGAAGCCATGGAACCCCCAAACGGCCCCCAGTGCCCTCCTGTACCCCCCTCATTGAGATTTTATCAACAATATCTTGCAGATCGAGAAAAAAAGCATAAAACTTGGCACACTATTCATTTTTGCATTACAAATCAAACCAAGCATGGAACCCCCACGAAATATCCTAGGGGGCCCATAGCACTCCCTTGTGCCCCCTATCGGATGCTTGACAAACAAGTGATTGCAGATCGGACTAAATGCTTGAACTGAGGTACACAAGTTATTCATATAGTACAAGTTGAACTATCTAAGGAACCCCCTCGACATGATTTACATTCTACAAGGCACCACAATGGTCGCCCTCCCCGTTCTCCCTCCTTGAGGCCTGACCAATAAATTCTTGCAGATAGTGCTAAAAGAATGAAATTTGGTAAAGAAGTAATTGTTAGCAGTAGAATCAAACTAGCTATGGAACTTCTGCAGAAACCTCCAAGTCCCTCAGTGCTTCCCCCCTATTTCTGCTCCATGAGGGTGATACCCGAAAAATTCTTGTTGATCGAACTGAAAGCATTCATTTTTTAACACAATCATTTCTAGTAGTAGAAATTGAACCAGCCACGAATCCCCATGAAATACCACCAAAGCCTCCTCCAGCATTCCCCTACTCCTGTGCACCCCATGAAGCTTCAAAGACCTACAAATTCTTGCTGAACGTACTAAAAACATGCATTGTAGCAGTGGAAATGGAACTACGTATGGAACCCACGAGATATACCCACCCCCAGTGTTTCCCTGTGTCCTCTCCATGAGGTTGTTGATCACCAAATTCTAGTTTGATTTGTATTGCTAAGAATGACGTGTGTATGTGTACCAATTCACGTTTTAGGACGATCAGCAAAATTTGTTGGTCGTTGATGCTTCATGGGGTGCACAGGAGGGGGATGCTGGGGGAGGCTTTGGTGGTATTTGTATGGGGATCCATAGCTGGTTCAATTTATACTACTAGGGGTGATTGGGGGACAGGAAGGGGCCTTAGGGGGTGTTTTGAGAAATTCCATAGCTAGCTCGATTTATTAGCTAAGAATTGACTCGTTTATCAAATTTAATGGCTTTTAGCTCGATTTTCATAATAAGCCCAAATTCTGGCCCGTAACAGCTGTGCTACACCTGAAAATCGAACTAACGAACCGATGCTCAAGTTTTACAGCTTAAAACATAGGTATGAAGAAGGCCTGTTGCCTTTTGAATACTATTTTAATGTGACTACAATTATTGTTGTTGTTCTTCTTGTGGAAATTTTGCCCTCACGTAGGGGTCGAAGCAAAGAACCGATTTTCAATTTTTATAGTTCTCCAAATTGAGTATTAAAAAGGCTCTATTATAACAGTTATTTTCAGGTGATTACAGTATTCTTTTCTGTGTTATTCTAGCTGAAACAAGAAAAAATAATGGATAATAGTAATAAAAACCACTAAAGCATATAAAATACGGATGTAAGCCTTAAAAAATCTTAAAGCCCTAAAGGAACAGATATTAGAAAAAGACACGTAAGCCATGAGTGTCGCACTACTACGTGTAAAAGAAGCACCGGCTTGTTTTTTGATGCTGGAGATTCTTTTACACGTTTTAGTGCGACGCTGATAGCTTACATGTCTGTTTATAATATCTCTTCCTTTAGGGCTTTAAGATTTTGTTAGGCTTACACCTGTATTTTATACCCTTTAGCGTTTTTTAATACTAATCATAATATATTTAAACACTTAGGCTTATGGCTTAAAGTGTGGCTTTCTTTTTTTTCCTAGGTTTTCAAGTTTGTTTTGCGAAACATCACAGAATTCCTTAAACTTTCTTTAGTTTCAAACGAGTTTTAAATTTCCATAGTATTTGGAGTTCTCTAGGTTGGTGGGAACCTGGTATTATTTCTTCGACACCTACTTAGAATAGAGAATAGGAGGACTTTTCACAGAATGCTCCGAAAGTTTTAATTTTTTACCCACAGCAGCCGCTGTGAATGCTGTGGGCTGGCCTGGTGGAAGTAGCATTAATATCCTCAATAGATCATTGAGGAATTCATTATTTTCCTTGTCTGTTTTCGTTTCTACTGTTTTTTAGGGTGCACCATTGCCGAAAAACATCAATCCGATCATATTTAATAACCCAATACATTTTCACAATACACCTTCAAAATTGCAAGAGTATCTTTTAATAGAACTGGTACATGTACAAGATAAACTCCTAATAAACTCCAGTAGAGTATGACATGTTGGAAGATGAATTCCTTGCTAGGATGGAACTCTAGAATGGACTCACATTTTTCTACAACCAAAGCCAATGAAAACTTGTGCTAATCGAATGGTCTAGATAATAACGTGGATTGAAAAACTACTTTTTTGTAATTCCTCACAGACTACCCAATATAGCACAAGACATCCTACGACGTGAAGTGGAGTGAAATGGACATCCAGTGAAGTGGATAAGAATGCTAACGCAATACTATTAGTACTGCTAAGGTTTGGTCTCAGTCTCCCACGTTAAAGCTGAAATTTCGATGCTTAATTTCTCCCCCGTCCTTCAACATTTTCCGCAAAAATTTCGTATGTATGTCTTGTGAAACTTAGCCAACACGTGCGCTAACTATTATTAATTTCTGATTTGTCACACTGGAGTCTTGGAATTTAGCTGGAACCGTGAATTTCATTTTTGTCATACAAGATGGTGGACGTTGGACACGTTTATACAAGGTTCTCCTCATACTAAACCATTTGTCGTAGAAAGCTGGTTCTTACCTCATTTGAAAGATCCACTTCTGGTGATGGGCCCTTTACAGAATAGAAATTTCAATTGGCCGTCCCATTCCAGAGTTGCGGGACCCTGAACGATCTGTTTTATTATTTAAATGGTTTTAAACATGTTTTTAAGCAACAATGACAATCCTCAAACACAAGGCGTAGACTGATCAATGCCGACAATGCTGGTGAGCCCACACTTTCATGAAATCTGAAGAGGAAGTATTATTCTTATTACAAATTGGTTTATGTAATGGTTTCTTGTCACACTCCGTGTTAAAGCTAAAATGTCTGTTGCCCATTTGGTTTGTCGTCCTATATTAAAAATAACAGACAAGGCGCCTGATAAAGAGCTGCGGAAAAAACAATATCCTAAATAAAGCCTTGCACTGAATGAGCGAGTGAAGCGAGCGAAATTCAGTGCATTTGCAACGAGTACAGAAAGCCATCTTGGTATGTCAAAGTATCACGAATTAGATAACAAAAACGAATTCGTTTGATTTTTAAGGTAAGGTTTAACTGATCCAAAGCCAAAACGGCAAAGGAATTCAAATAAACTATTCCGTAAGGTTTCACATCCCGCAGTGTTCCTGTACTGTTTAGTCCACGTGAAACCTTACTGCTGTATTCAACCATTAGACTCGTAATAAAATCCCAACTTTCAAAGTTATTGTAAGAATAACATAGTGTATAATATAGGCTAATTTTTTTTATTTTTCTGCATTATTCTAGTTGAGTTGCCTCCTTTTCGTTTGTCCTATCGATACACACACCACTTTTCAAGATTTCATAAACAAGATTTCAGTAGTGGAATTTCATTTTTATTTTCAACCACATGTCAGGTTTTCAAGAAGTAGCTCGAACCCTGATTTACTTAACCTGTAGGTTTGTACTAAGTACACTAAGAGTATGATTTTTGCGATTTTTCATCGAAATTTTCTAGCCAAGTAGAATGAACCAATCAGACCTATTGCGTTTTGAAGTAAAAAAAATGCAAAAACGTGTGAATATAGCAGTAAGGTTTCACGTGGACTATACAGTAAATGAATACTGCAGTACGTGAAACCTTACGGGAAATTTATTGTTGTTACTTTGCTCTTTTTTGCTTTTGATCAGTTAAATCCGACCTTAAACATCAAACGAGATTGTGTTTGTTTTCCAATCAAGGTCTTTGGTGTGGAGGCCAAATGCAAAGATTCGGATTCAGTTTACGGGTTAATATTGTAACGTATATTTTTGCGTGATTAATGCTCAATACTTGTCACTGTTAGGTGTTCACAATGTTGCCTCCATTGTGTTTATTCGTTTATAATTATTATTTATTGACCGAGTGCACGGAGCAGCTGTGTTCCCATTATAACATAATCATGTTGACACTTTGTTTATTTTTGTGTTCTGCACTTACGGACCAAACGCATGAAACGATTGGACTGATATTTAGTTGGAATATCATTTTTAAATTGGGCTGAATGACGTAGCTATTTGAGTTATATTTTTGTTGAGAAAAATCCAAAATGGTGGACCAAAAAACATACAAAAATGTGTTTTTGGCCTTATTATGTTTAAATCGTTTATCAGACTAAATACTAAAACGTCTCGAATATGCAAAATTACGTGCACTGAAAAAATCCCATTGCCTTTTTTTTTGAGAATTCATGTTGGCGGCAGAAATACGTCCAAAAAGCTGTTTACAGTGCAAGTTGCCAAGCGGGTGTAGCTAGTTGAATGAAATTTGATGAAATATTCTTTGAAATAAGGCTGATAAAAGTTTGAACTTGATTAACACACGTAGGTAAAAATTAAAAATAGTGAATTAAAGTGGCTTCCAAAAACTGTTTTTATCTTCTTTCTAAAAAAACGTACTGCCACTTTTGTGAACATTCAAGAAGGCAGTAAAAAATGGCACCTAAAAGTCGGTTTAGGGCATTTATAGGTGAATTCAAGAATAGATTCGAAGGGAATTTGCTACGCATATTTGTTGAAATTGTTGAGCCAGAGCCAGAGCCAGAGCATGGGATAGATCCAAGGACCTCTCAATCTAAAACGTAAAGATTCGTCCCAAACCCGGCCGACCTACTAAATTTCCCGTTAAAGAGGCCGTTTAGGATCGGTCAGTTCAAAGAATTCGTAACCAAACTTCCATAAATGTTATACGGGGATTTATTTCACATAAATTACGGTCTAACGGCTCTGATATAGGACACCGGGGGATACAGGTTCTAGATGTCACAAGCTAAAACACTGGAACTGCGTCTTCGCTCGTGAATGCCTGTGCCACGACAACACTGAAGTTACTAATCATTCCACGTGTTTTTGCTCGAACATGAGAATACTATAAACCCGTACATCTCCATTAATCAGGGGCACAACAGACAAATAACAACAGTTTTACCTTTAGGCCACGAAGACACATTGACAGGTGTAACAAACGTCCAAATCACCAGGGGTAATTTCTAGTGAAAGTCCAAATCCATAAAAGCAGCCCTAGAAGGCCAACATGGCCCGGCTGAATTTCGAGAAGAAGACGGGAACAAAGAGACAAGGCACGCAGTAAAACAATAGCCTTGAGTTAAGTTTAGCACGCACTCACAATTTGTATGTACTCCTAGCATACTCACTTGACAAAGGTACCTATAAAATATTTGATTACAACATTTTCCATTAAAGGGGCATAGCACAAGATCGTCGCCCAAGTCGCCTGGAAGGAGTGCAGATAGGGAGAGGGCAAGGAGCATTCCCCTCGACTCTCCCACAGAAATTCGGCTGAAAAACTGGGGTAAAGGATTTTATACAGGTTGAAAAAATCCAAAAAGGTGACTCAAATGGTGTTCGTACGGTTTTTGCCTTGTAACTTCTAAACCGTTCATCCCATTGAACGTAAACTAGTTACGAATATTCAGAACAATAACATCATCAATATCGGGACTGTGAAAAGTAATGTGAAAATTCAAAATGGCGGCCAAAAATGGCTTCCGTAAAACGTTTTACATACTTTGTATCCAAACAGATCCACCGATTCGTGAGGAATTTAGTGAAAACATTTTTTTTTAAATAGGGCATAGGTTCTTGATTGTATACCAATTCATAAAAAGTTAAAATGGCTACAAAAAAAACAGTTAACAACACTTACAAAAAGAATTGAAATTTATACTTGAGGGTCTGAGCTAAAGTTATGCAATATCAGACTTTATTTTAAACAGTCAATTGATGTTAAGTGTTTAGCACCTAGAGAACCTTTTATTATGCAATTAAAATATATGCTAATATACAATTCTTGTTAGGCCAATAGGTTATTGTTGCTGGTCCAGTAAGAAGTACCTACTCGTTCCACAAACCAGTAATACTGGTCCAATAATGAACCCATACTACTCGACCAGTAACAACAACTTACTAGTCCAGGAAAGTGTGAATGTTGACATAGTAAGAAGTGATACTGGGGTCAGCAGGTCGTATTGTTTCTAATGGAACAGGCTGCAATTTAAAAATCAATTACTGAGTGCAAAACAATGCACTCATGAAGGGTTCAGGTACAAATTATAGGCTTAAAAGTGCAAATTATTAAAAAATGAATACAGTTGGAAATCCTTTATGGGGTAATTTTCCATATGACGTTTTCAACGTATTTAAAAAAAATATATTACTGTTGCTTTGCTTCTGTGACACCATTTATTAATCGCTCACTGAAAAGCAATGCAATAAAAAATAAAGACACACAGTCATTCGATTATGTATTGTGTTCTTGCAGAAAAGAGAAATGAGAAAAACAAACGCCATTAACATACAAAAACTCGGTGATATGTGTATGCTCTACTACATTTTGTATTGATTTTGCCACATGCTGTCGCTGGCTGTGCAAACTGCAAAAAAATAATCAAACCCATAAATTATTCGTTTTTATGTTAACTTTTGGTTAAAAATAGTGTGCAGTGTTCCATAGATCTACATATTACTTTTACTTAATGTGATTTAATTCGCACAGAAAGAAACTATTGGTTTTTGGGATTTAGTTACAGTTCACGGAAAACAAATGGAAGGTGTAAAATATAATACTAAGCAGTAACCATACTGCTTAGTTTGCTTTGGCTCTGCTATCCCAATCACCAAATTACCCGATAAGGAACTTTCTTCACTTTCGAACTTGAGCCTTATTGAAGTTGCTTATATGCAGTCTACTGTTGATGACCAGTTTAGGTAAATGCCGTTGACAGTTGCTTCTGATCCAGTAGCTAACATCCTGTAGTTTTTGTTCCAGTCGATAAAATGTACTGGAGTTGCTGGTTTTCTGTTTGATGAACAATTCCTTAGGAGAGTTACTGGTCCAGTTGAACAGAAGCTACTGTTCGTAACTGATCCAGTTAAATGCTATAACAGTTGTTACTGGCACAGTTGACAATAACCTAAAAGTATTGATCGAGTTGAAACAAATATACTTTAGTTGATGATGTAAACTTCACCGGTAGACGAAACAGTTCTTACTTGACCTACAGGTCCGGTTTGAATACATTTCACTGCTGCTTGCTGGTCCAGTTCAAAACATCACTGGAAGCATTATTGGTCCAGCTGACCAATACAACTGTTAACAAAACATTCCCTACTGGAATTACAGGTCCAGTTAAATGCTAGTTATAGCTACAGTTAATTGTTCTTGACAGCTGCTACTGGTCCATTTTTAATACCATGGAGGTTTTGATCCAGTTGAAAAAATCTACTTGAGTTACTACTGCAGTCGTACCGATTTGACAGTTGGTACTAGTCCAGTTGAAAATATCTACCGCAGGTATAGGTCCAATTGAATATATCGACTGATTGTACTGGGCTAGTAAACCAGTTCACCAGTAGATGAAGCATTTTTACTGCTGTTACCAGTTTTGTTGACAAGATTCTACTGTTGGTTACTGATCCAGTACAAAATATCTACTAGACTGGAGTTATTGTTCTGGTTAAAAAATACCAACTTAAGGATTGATCCAGTTAAAATTATCTACCGGTTGTATTGGAAAAGTTAATCCAATGTTGACCAGTAGACAAAATATTTCTTACTTCAGTTACCGGTCCAATGGAAGAGATTCTACTGTTTGTTACTGGTCCAGTTAAAAATACCTGCTGTAGGTATTGGTCTAGTTGAAATTATTTACTGGACATACTGGTCCAGTAGAATTTTATCAATGAGGATTTCCAATAAGGTGATGGCAGCTGGGGCTTTCCTCATTACATGCAATAAAGGAATACAGTTTTCGTGCCACTACTTCTGGCTGTATGCCGGAAAGCTAAACCGACATCCACCACCAACTTAAAAAATCAACAAAAACTTTTTAATATTTCAGTACTCACAGTGACGACACCAGCAGCAAACTAAAATTAAAAATTGCCTGCTGGGGGGGGGGATCAGATCTCAAAATTTTTCGGAATAAATTGACCATTCCCCTATACCTATTTAACTTTTTAAAATATTTAAAGCCCTTTTCTTATTTGGCCTCTAAAAATTAATAATGTGATTCTTGGGAGTAGTACTAAAAAAAATTAATGCGTGTAGGACGTGTTTTATTTTACGTTTTATTCGTGATTTTTTCAGATACGGGCGATGGCTTTTTTTACCAAATGGTGGAAGTGCTGACGCGTAATTGGTATCATGTCATAAAATCATTGGTATCACGTCGTTTCATGAGCTAAGATACAACACTTGCGTGGGTTCCTAAGAACCACTTAATTAATTTTTAGTGGCATTACCGGTAATAACTCATGGTTCTCACTTCAAACTAGTTATAGCTTTTTTTTCTGAATGCATCAGTGGTATGAACTGTAAAAGGTTTGAGGTTTAAATCTCGAGTTATTTCTGCTAATGAGGAAAGGGATTTAAATATTAAATGGGGATTGGGTGAATTTATTCCGAAAATTAGTAGAAATTTGACCCACTCACCATCTATGGAGTGATTTCTAATTTTGCTTTGATGCTCTACTTTGCTGAATAACAATGATGCATTCACAGGAAAGGTCCTTTAATTCGTTTTTAAATTATAATCTTGGAGTATTTCTACTAATAAGGAAAACTCTACTAATTATTTCTACTAATAATAATTTCTACTAACCGGTGATTGCAAATTTTTTATTAATAAATTGCATGCAGCTAAAACTACTCTGTTTGTTAACCTGGTTTGATTTTCTACGAATTGATCGTGGCAGTCTAACAACAGGTAACTGCATATTAAAGTTACAAGATAAAATTCGATAATTTTTTGCTGTACAGACGGTGCCATGCGCCGGTACACTCTTGACCCTAATAACTGTCGTTAACATGTAATTATAACGTTAGATGCCAGAAGAGCAAGCTAGAGCATGCTATAATATTATGCATTGAATTTATATAATTAGAGCTTTCCGCTGCTGTTGTGCCATTCCGTGTTGATTTCTACATAGACTAAACTGGAGTTCACCTTCGAAACTTACGAAAAGGAACATTTGACAAAATATTGCAGAATATTTCGGTAAGAGGGTAAATAATGCCCTTTTTCATTAATGATTAGTTAAGATAAAGCGTGTCAATGCTACTGTAAATTCCTTTTAGAAAGTATCAAAACTAACAAGGTAATAACCTTCTATTCTCCTCTCGGCACATGAAGGTTCACCATCTGTATTAACGAGTCAAAAAAGGCATTTTCCGTAACACGAACCACTTTTGATAGAGTGTAGAAAAAATGGGTTCGTGTTACCAATATTACCAATTATAAGAATATCCTGTGTTCGCCTAAATCTCGCATTGTAACTCTTCTGGTAACAAATGTCCCAGCCATTTTACGAGTAGTGATATCACGAGAGCGTAGTAATTTATCGATAATTTTTTTCAATCACTTGTTGCATTCTGAAGCTGAAAAAATACCAAGCGCTTTTGCTATGTGTTTTTATCAGCTTGGGAATGTAACGAGTGGTTGACGAAATTTATTGATATTAAAAACTATATTCGTGTTGTATTTGAAATGAGAATATACCGCTCTTTAAAACATCACTTCAATTGAATTCACAATTCCTGTATGCATGAAATGATGAAAGTGTACAAATTGTTGCCAGATTCACTAACTGGTTCGTTTATTGTTTCGTGATATGGTATTTTCTACCGCCACCATCATGAATAAAACAGTTTTGTTTCCCAAACGATGCGTCACAAATTTACTGAAACTGAAAGTAACTCGCCGTGAAAGAGTGCTTCAACTAAAGTAAATACGTGTTTTATTTTATTAAAAATGTTGTTTCTTGTATGATCCGTAACAATGCTAATTTTTGCGACAATTATTAATAATGTGTTTTGTACTGTTTCTGGTTAATTAAAGGACCGTGTAATATTTATATAATATTTACCGCTACGCTTTGCATAGTAGTAGTGATAAGCCTAATAAGATAGGCCTAACACATTGGGCTGCCTATCTTTTGTCACCATGGTAACCAAAGATTAAGAACACATTGCCGGAAACTCAATAATGTGTCACTTAACTATCAGGTACGTCGTGTACGATTAGAAATTGGTTCAGGCCTACCAAATGCAGTCCTTTCAAAATTTCGGTTTACTGCGAAAAATGATATGAGGCGAATCAATCGTAAATACCAATACGGAGGGATAAGGATAACAGTTTAATCTGATAATACATCGTGGGGTCGATTAACTAGTGTTAGGGAGGTGTAATTGGTTGGTGGCTACCATTTGTTGGCTTCCCATTGGTTCATGGTTGTTATAAAATTATGAAGGTATATTCTCAATGTAAATCATGCAGCGGACACTTTATCAAGGTAATTTAAAACTGCATTATTACGAAAAAAGGTCACATAATGATTAAAAGGTTAGTCGTCATACACAATGACACCATCATGACGTTATTGTACGGTAAGACCAGACGGTTATAATGCAAACAATAATAATTTCAATTTATAATTTTGCCGAAAAACACGAAATCGATTATATTGAAAGTTGGTATGTCAACTTTATTAAGCAAATGTTTGACATTAATATGCAGTAGGACCATACAGAGTTGTAATACAATGGCACGTCAGTACGATTTAGCTAATAATTTAACACTTCTGTAAAAAAAAAAATGTGTCTAATCTTATCTTAAACAACACTGTAGCTTTCGGTTTCAGCTCCAAATGGTTAGCTGAGTCTATAGACCACAATTTTTACGGAGAAATACGAATTTTTTTCTGTTGGTATAATTGTTTCCCTGCTGAGCCGTTTATAATTTTTGTGTGCCATTTCATGTGTGTCATTTTTTTTGTTTTTGTTTCCAACACACACACTAAAAAATTCAACGAAATACGCCAGAGGACTCCTTTCTGCACTAAACTAATGCAAAAGTGATATCTTTAGTGAAGTTGAGGCCACTGCACAAACTGATTCAAATGATGTTCGGTAGGCAAATTTATTCGTCTATAAAAAGATGATGTACGAACACAGTTTTAAACCAGTTAAAAAAATGCCAGCCCAATAATGGTGACCACAAGCTGAACAATAACTTCTAAACCTTTATCATACATGTTGCAAACAATATTCCGATATAACTTTCCATTAAAAAAATCTTCAGGTATTTAGGAACAGCCCGACGTAGCCCCCACAAATGGGATCCAAGTCGGAGTTTTGTTTTGTAACTTCTAAACCTTTTATAAAGCTGAACAATACCTATTTATTAACACTGGCGATAGCCAGTGTTAGTAAGGGTCGACATAGGACCTCTGTGTTAAACTCTCAACTTTGAGAACTTATAAGTCCGTCAAATGTAAACATATTTAAACCAAATTTGGAATCAAGACTTGACTAGTAAAGGCCTGTCTGCAGTCCAAAAATTATGAAATTCGGTCCAGCCAAACCCGAGATGCAGACAGGGGCCAAATAGACAACTTCTTGTTCTGCTTGTTGTTGTTGTTGTTCTGGGGATACTTTCGTCTGTCCTCTCTACAGGTCAAACCATTTATCCTATAAAGCTGGTTCTTAGCTCATTTTACAGGTATTGCTCTGTAGATGTGCCCTTTTCATAAGGCCTTTTCTAATTGGTCAAGTGGTTCAGGGGTTATGGAGCATTAAACCACCAGATTGATTGTTTTACATTGTTTTAAACATTGTGATTATGCAACAATACCAATTAGCAAACGCCAGCTGCGAGACATAGACTGAAGATTAAAGGATTTGTTTCTATTGTTACCATTGGCGATAACCAGATTAGTAAGGGTCAGACTAGGGTCTCTTGTGTTAAACTATCAGCTTTGACCGTCAACTGCACTGTTTTACAGTTTAGCTGCAATTCTAAAAGTAACACGAATTAATAAACAAAAACGGAACGTTAAATGTTTAGAGTAAGGATCTAAAAGTCAAAACCTAGAAGGAACA
>JAHWFP010014062.1:0-31604 GCA_023313725.1 Lithobius niger
GGATTTTGCATTAATATGTTTAGTATTCTGACTCCCTTTGAATTTGAACATTTTCCACAGTCGTGAACTGCAACGCATCAAAATGTATTTGCCAATGTAAAGATTAGATTTAGAACGTAAAATCTCACCATTCTGTTACTTGAAGTGATGTCAAATAAAATTACTGACAACTACCCTACTGTCAGAAAGCAGTTGGCTTCATCTCATCAACCTAACTTTTAAAAAGATTGCGCAATAAAAATTTTTCCCACTTTTATTTTTACCAGTAGGCTAACTACTGGTGCCTCGTCCGAAACTATGTAGTTTTTCCTGGGAAACTGACAACCCTGTCGCCATCGTTTGGCAGCGATTTCCTTCGATGATTTGAAATTTGGACGAGATTCATTGTTACCCACGTTAACGCTTGAAAGTCCACAGAAAGGTTGGACGACACGGCAAGAAAAAATGGCGGAAAGGCTTACGGCTCCTTCGTAAATTGTCTTACGGACATTCATCGTTTTTAGGCAAATAAATCGTAGGCCTACATGAATAGGCAAACCACGAAGACTCACTTATCTTTGGTTTCACACGTTTTAAATGACTTTAGACGTGTGAATTGCATTAATCCAGCGCACTTTCTCCCGTCTCATAAACACGCACCGAATTTGAGACGTTTTTGAAAGTGTAGGCTACTGCTAAGATTCATTTCTTGTGGCCATGTAAACATAGACTAGTGTGTGTGTCAACAGTAAGCGTAAAAGAAATGGAAGGATCGATGTAGTGTTTTACCAAATAAGGAGCCTTGCTCGCCCCTTTAAATTTCAGTCAATATATTGAAATTAAATTGAACTCGCGGCCTACTCAATCCAGCAACAGAGCCTTTTTAAATGTGGATATAGCCTACTTCATCGACCAATTTGCCAACTTACGATCATCACATGAAAATCTGGCCTTGTGATGAATTTATTTTGTGATACATTGTAATCGTTCAAATGATGGGAGAGCCTCTTTTGATTGTTCAGTCATCTCGTTATCAATGCTCTCGAATAATGCTTTTTAGTGTCAGGGTTGCTACTTGCCATTTTATAGAGTAGATTCACCAAATGGTGAGTTAGAGACGGTTGGTAGGCTACTTGCCATTTCTTCATTTCTGTTAGCAGTACAGCCAATAGGGTCTATACCCGGCACATGTTGTTATTTTGTTTCTTTTCTTCAATTTATGCTTTTATTGCACTGTACAATTTTCGTTAACCCTATTTTTACTACAAAAACAATTAGGCCTACCGAGTCGCCCTACTAAATCTGAGCACAACACTGTAAAACTGTCCGTATATTTGTCATTTCGCCGTTTTGGCGAGTAGGGCTAAAATTCAAGTCGCCAATGTTGGTTTATATTCGCCAAATGGCGAGTAGCAACCGACAATGTAGAAGGTTGGTTGTTACTGTTTTTGAAGATTACAGCAGGCCAAAGTTAAATCAGTTGCCTTGGATCGAATTTCACCACGTAGGGAACGAGTTTCACGACGGGAAGGATTTTATAGCTCTACAGCGAGTTACGGGAAGTACAGATGAGCCAAGACAGATCGTCGCGGGTAAAATACGTAATACACACGAAATCCGTGAACGTAGGCTATACGGAGATTCACTCAAACATATCGCAAATTTACATTTGTTTGGAATAGAGTTATCCTAGCAGCTAAGCCTCTATACCGTTGTTAAGACTGTGTTTAACCATAAATCGATCCAGGTCTTGCGATTGCACCTTTAATTAAGTTTCACACAACCCCACCAATCTAAAGAATGACTCAGTGAGTGACGCAATGTAGTCTACCACATGCTTTCAAAAAACACACAACACCAAATACTGCTCAACCTTTACGTTTAACAATCGTATTTTCGGCAAAATTCCACCACGATTACAACATACCACGCACCAAAATAGTTTCGCCGTCGCACGAATTCAAGTTCACGAACGAATTAATTCTCAAAAACCAGACAAATCCAGCCACTTTGCACAAACCACCAACTCTAGTCTGTGTTGAGTATCAGAAGGTTGTTGTTGGTGTTTAAGATTAGTTTGATTAACGCAGTTTAGTGCAAACTCCAACATTGGGTTTCATTTTTACATCGATGATCACTTACCAACTGATCGATTTCCGTCTTCTTTAGAACTTGGGCACGATTTTAACCGCGATTTAAGGACTAATATCCCAACACACACAGCCACAATCATCTATTTCCAACAGCGGCCATGATCAACCATCAACAACTGCGCAAGTTTCCATCTCTGTGACGCGCAGATCACGCAAAAGGTAATAACAAGGTGCACCATTTTGGTTTGGGATCTAAACCACATGCGCTGTAAATTCGCGGAGCCAGGAAAAGGCAATTGCAGTGGTTCGTGTGTTGCGCTACAACAAACGTATTACATCGTGTTGTATTTTATAGTCGTTCGTCGTTAAATGAAGAAAAACTAAACTGCATTGAGAGCTAAGAAGACAAATAAATAAATAAATACCAATCGTTGCATTTGGGGCGTCAGTGAAGACCAGTGTGCTGCCGTATAGGGAAAAAGAAAATGTACGTGTCATCATGTGGCCATAAGACCCTGGTTCGGTTCCCGACCACATACATGTCAGATATTTTTTTCGTCTCGATGGCCGTACACTGGTCTTCACTGCTATCGCCGGACGCCACGAAGGGAGTTTTTTTTTTTTTATGTATTTTGCCTTTAAAATAATTGTTTTGCCTACTAAAAAATAAAAAAATTTACAAAAGTCGATAAATCGTCCCAAAAGGATAAAAATAACGTCTCTAGAAATAAAAATGAATTCTTAACAATGCACCGACTCGGCCGAGAGAGAACTGCTGTAGGCTAATACATTAGTTAATTTTCTATATTCTTAGGGCAGAACCAGTGCTCAAAAGGGCAGTGCTTTGCTGTTCCACTTACATAATTTCTGCTCATTGCTCTACATCTAATGTCAGCCCTCACTCCTAAAATGTTAGAGATAAGAACTGCACTTTTAACTCATGTTTTTCACGCACAAAATGTTCCTTGTTAGTAAATTGAACCAAATTGGAACAAAATTTCGGATGTTGTTGTTGTGTACCTAACAGAAACACACAAAATCCAAATTCAATAACATAATGTGAATACGCAGCCAAAGTTATAAGCTTGTGAGGCCGGAAAGGTCAAACGAGGTCTTTACTGCCTTCCACCTATCGGTATTACCTCTAACCAGATGCCCAGTGAGTGAACTCCACAGTGTAATAAGCCGTACACTAAAGAAGTTGTGTCTAGTAAGAGTTCTAGTGTATGGAGCTTGCAATTTCTGGTCATGATCCTGGGTAGCCTGATAGGTAGGACGGTTGAAAAGGTCTCGCACTTTTTATGGTTCGGATTGTTGACATGTTTAAAAACTTCGAGAAGGTCGTCCCTCATCCTATAATCCTCGAGGTTGGTCAGGCACATGCGTCTAAGATACTCTTCGCACGGTAATTATTTCAGGGTACGAGGAATTTTAGAACCTCGTCTCTGAATCGCCTCGATGGTTTTCTCGTCTTTGACAAAGTATGGGATGGGTTCCAGCAGTAATCGAGATGAGGTCTAATATAGTGTACATACAGTTAGTTGCATGGTTCTTGCGTCAAGGTACTGGAACCCCCTCTTGATTCTGCCAAGCATCTGGTTGGTGCTACTTGCGACCCCCAGTGTTTTGGTCTTTTCGTGATTACTGATGAAAATATTATTAATGGTGTAACCAAAACCAGGGTTGTTTTTTCTGAGGTGAAGAACAGACAACTTACCAAAGTTGAAAATGAGCTTATTATCCGCTGTCTACCTCTGAAGTACATCAAGATACATTTGCAGGCTTTCCCTGTCTACCCAGGAACGAACGCGACAATAAAGCTTGACATCATCTGCATAAAGATTGCACAAGCTAATGACGACACCAGGAAAGTCATTGATGTAAAACAGGAAGCCCAGGAGTCCCAAGATGGAGCCCTGCAGCACTCCACTGGTAACAGTGGTCCAGTCGAAGAAAACACCTACGACTTAAATGGAGTCGAAAGCTTTTGAAAGAATGACTAAAATAGTGTCAAATCATTGGATTTGCAACGGTCAGGCGATTTTGTGATTGAAACGCTTGCATGCAGAATGCTCAGATCTGATCTCGGTATAGACAGTCCAGGCAGCTTCGGTTGGATAATTTTGATAAGTCCTCCATTTTTCCCACTTCCTGTTGATCCAGTGGAATCCTGACACAAGTGCCCAAGAAGGAGTTAAAGCTCTCAACTCATGAGCTCTCACCGCAGGAGGGTGATCATACATACTTGTCGCAGTCTCATAAGCCCTCTGAATTACCTGACAAATTTCCTTGTAGCATTTCAACATTATGGTAGCATATTTTAACCCCAAATTTGAGGCGTAGTACTAAGAGTAACATTTTTGGAAAAGTAGCATTTTATTAGCATTTTCAGTAGCCTTATAATCATAATCAACGAGCAGGTATTCAGTTTTTTTTAACCTCTAAGCATTTTTTATCAAAAGTTAATAACAACATCAATATTGGTTGTTTCGAGCATAATCAACTTATAAGGTATCAGACCCTTTATACACATTATGTAATCCTCACTTCGTGAATCTACCTTTCCTGGTACTTGGAAGCTTGCTAATGTGACTCCTATTTTTAAAAGCGGGGGCCAATTAGCCTTACCTGATTTGCTGCAAAATTCTGGATTCATTTGTTAAAGCTGCCATCATGGATTTCATTCTTATGCTTGACCTGATTTTCCCCAACAGCATGGTTTTCTGCCACAGGGGTCTTATACAACTAATTTTGTCCTAACTCTGCAGTGTTGCTACACCAACATGTATAATCACGTGCCAGTAGACATGGTGTATCCAGGGTTCGTACCATTTCGGCTGAATGGATTTCAAGGATTTGTAAGGACTTTTAAGTACCAAGTGTCAAGCACACCAGACACCAGTGAGACGTTCTGACCAGACAAAACATCCTTATAGTAACACCATATTAATGTCTCGTGCTGACGGTAGTCACTATGAGAGCTTGGTAGGTACTGTATATGTAATATTAACTTTTCACTCTGCCATGTAACAGTTTTCAAGATTTCTGAATGAACTGCCAACCACTTTATGAATGCAGCCACGAAGAAATTAGGGATTCAGCATTCAAGTGATTTTAAGAAAATAAATTTAAAATGATATATAAACAAAAACTGCCAGCAGCAGCTTACTCACTCGGTATGGAAATTAAAAGAAGGACTTGTAAGGACTAAGTACTGCATTTTCAATTTTTCAAGCACTTGTAAGGCCTTACAAATGGTAAAATAAAAAATAAGGACTTATAAGGTTTGTAAGCACTGGTACAAACCCTGTGTATCGTGCCTTTGTAAAGGCCTTCGGTAGTGTTCCAATCAACTTGCACCTCTAGAAGGCAGATAGGATTGACATCTGTGGTGCCTTGCTCTACTGGCTGACTGACTTAGGCAGCAACATTTCAAGCAATGGCCACCACAGCATTTAGAAACACGTGACCAGTAGGGTGCCTCAGGGCTCTCTCCTTGGACCCATCCTGTTTGTTATATATATATATCAATGATTTGCCTGACAGCCCTAATTCCAACCTTGGTGTGTTTGCAGACTACAATAAGCTTGCTCGTGCTATTCAGGGGTTGGATAACAGGATATCCCTACAGAATGATCTTGATACATCTCACTCTGGTGCAAAAAGTGACTTCACGAGTTTTAGGGGCTTAAATGCAAATTACCCCAGAGATCATCTAACAACCTCTGCAACACCTACTTTATTGGCCAACAGCCAACTACAGATTCAACTAAGGAAAAAAGACCTTGGTGATTGTAATAAATGACTTGCAGCCATCTAGAGAATGCCAAATTGAATTAGGCAGAATTAAAAGAAGTTTCACCTGCTACGACCATTGACTGACGACGCAAAAAATAGAATTTATGCACGGATCTCATTTTTCAGTAGCGGCTTGTCTAGGGGTTGTTTGCGGCAGTCATTGAACACTGAGTGACGCCCGGGGCAATTTTGGGCCCAAGCAACTTCTTGAATTACCGCACTCGGGTGCCACGATTCACACGGCTGATGCTGAAGCTTCTCTTTCCCTTCTATCTTGAATCCATTGCCTGGCTGCGCTTTTATGAGAAACCAAACAATAGGCCAAATGAGGTTTCCACCACTTCCTTATCGCTAAGTGGACATTGTGTAACGTGGTTATCATTGTGAAATGCCCACGCCTAGCAACAGGATATGGGGCTGCTAGGGGTTAGCTAGCAAGCTCGTACCAGTTGCATCTAATGTGAGCATTACATACCTACCTCAGTCTGAAATCTCTCCGGAAATTTTACCAGACTATAAGGACTACTACAACGTTACATGGTCAGGATTTTGTTAAGGACCAGTCCAGACTGGAAAGGGTGCAGCGTCGCGCACCTAAATTTTGTCCCCAACTCCGTGACCTACCTTATGACACTCGTCTTGCTCGCTTGAACCTCCCAACTATTAAGCAGAGCAACTAGTTGGGACTATTCTTTTTGCACAGCCCTGGGTACAGTTGGAACAGACTCCCTCAAACCCTATAAATTGTTGCTCAAACTGATGTCGAAGCACTCAGGGTGTCATCTTTCAAGAGCCTGCTAAGGGACTTCATGGAAAGAGACAATTTCTCATATGCCAAAGCACAATTTCTCTGGCTTATAAGCCTGACATTCATCTGTCTATCATAAGTGTTCATAAGCACAGTACACCTACATTCCTAGAATTCCTTGAAGCAGTACAGTTTGACTGCTATTGCAAACCATACAGTCGTTCAGGGTACCCTCAAACGCAAACGCACCAACACACTTTTGCCATTGCCTTGCCTGCGATGTTGGGCATTTCATTACTTTTCAACCTAGATTTGTATACAATTTAAAGTTTTTCTCAGATTATCTTTACAAACGTCGCATTTTTGGTAGCCGTTGTTTTTTATTGCCTGCAATATACTATGTAGCATTTTTTTTTTCAGAATTTTTGGTAGCATTTTTCAATTTTATTGCGTGGTCACAAATTTCGTCCAAGGTTAAAGTTACAACAACTACGAGTGAAATGCATTCAAAGTGTGGTACAACATGAAGTGTTGTGTCAGAGCCCTGTTCTGGGTCAACATGAAGACTGAAAAAATTACATTTTTTACGTAGCATTTTTGGTAGCTTTTTTTTATTGCCTGTAACACGCTATGTAGCATTTTTTAGGCATTCTGGTAGCATTTTTCAAATTGATTGTCTTGTTACACTAACAACAAGTAAGCTCTTTCTGCTCACTGATGGTCTTTTTCATATTCATATTCAACAATAACGGGTCTGAGCAGTGTGAAATGCATTCAAAGCACATCAGTGTCTACATGATGTGTTTGGGACGATGGTCGTGAATGAAGCAGCGTTGCTTGGTCCTGGAGAAAGAGCACCTTGCAGATACTTACGCTACCGATCATACGTTGTGGTGTTATCATGACGTCACTGCTGCGCCTCGCTACCAATCAGGGTTGTTTGGCCAATATCGCCACCAATCACAGCTCTGTAATTGGTGTGCGACTTCGTTTCTAGTGGCAACGGACTCTGTGTGAATAGATGTCCAAAGCGTGGGAAAAAGTTAATATTAACAAAATTGTTTTGAAACTATAATTTAAAAAATAATAGCAACTGTAGGAAATAAACGAAGCTTTCTTCTTATCAAAAGGATTGAGCCTAACAGAAATGGGCCAGATGATTATTTTTCACCGAGAAACGGGCTGAATAATAGCATTAGGCCCATCTCTGGTAGGCCCTTCCACGAAACAAGTTCGGACTTCCTGGGATAAAACATGAAAATGTCGAGGCTACTTGTGTTTTTATCCTCGCGCCAAGTTATGCCTTATACAAAGCAAACTTTTCAGTCCATAACAAAACCGAGAACGAAACCAAAGAGCTAGAGAATGCGCCGCAAGGGACACTGATCTTTACATTCTTTTCTGGGCCATGTGTTAGGCCTAGTTAGCATTACTTAAAACTAGAAGCCGTTATAACAATCACCGCCACATCGCGAAAAAATAATTTAGGCGAATAAAAGCACAACGTGAATACATAACCAAAGTAAAAAACTTGGGTGGCCGGAATGAACAAAAAACAGTCCCTTACTGACTAGCCCTCCATCTATCGTAAGCCGCCTATCGGTACCTCCAAAAGAGAAAGAAAACACCTCCTATAACACCTGTATATTCTCGCTACCGCTGACTAGATTACCGGGGAGTTAATTATAGCAAGGGTAATATGGATTTTATCAAAATCCATATTACCCTTGATTATAGGGCTTGATTAGTTTGGCGCTGAAGAAGTTGTGTATCGTCAAGAGTCCTAGAATAGAGAATTTCTGGCCCCCCGGTAGTCTGAAAAGTTGCACGGTTGAAAAGGCTTGCGCACTTACTGTGATTCAAACTGCTAACATTCAAAACACAAATACAAAAACTAAAATGAGTGATTGGGGAGTAGCCCAGAGTTAGGCTTTAGCAGTCCACACTCAGTACCTTCCTAAAGCACCGAACAGAACGCACCACTGTTAGACACAGTTTGGCTCTAAACTTAACGTCGCGCGTGCGCAGTGATGTTGCGTCAGCCGTTCAGTACCTTCCTAAACTACAACATAGCTCAACAAGCTCAGCTGAGTATTAGATACGTCATACCGTTACTGCGACCAGGCCTGGCTAATGGATTTGACCAGGATTGGCTAATAGATGTGACCTGGCGCGAGCAATGCCAAATTGCGAATCATCTCGGGGAGGTTTGAGCATGCGCGAGGTAACTGTTTTGCTGGAAACAGGTTCATTGCTGACGATGTTGACATCAATCAAGCGGCATCAACACGGATATTAGCAGGGAATGAGCCAAACTGTCACTAACAGTGGTGCGTTTGGTTCGTTCCGTTTGGTCGTTTAGGAAGGTACCGACTGAATTTGGAGCTGTCGGTGAAGGCTGAAAAAGTAGAACATGCAACTCTAGCCTCGGCTGGTAGCCTGTCAACGGGGCTACTTCTAGGTGGACCCGAGTTACTAGTGGTGTTCCACAAGGAACTGAGCTGGGTCCACTTCTATTTTTTTTTGTTTGTCAACGATCTTCCTGATTGCATTACCAGTTTTTGTAACTTATTTGCAAAAGATATTAAGATCTAAGGTGGCATTTCGAATAGGACCGATCAAGTTATTCTCCAATGTGACTTCGAAAACATTTTTTGGACCTACTTCCGCAGAAGCTCCGAGCATGCTTGCCGGCCTATCTAGATTCCTGAGCGTGAAATATAGGTGGACATGTTTTTGGTTGCGGTTTCTGATGTTATGTGTTTAACTGGAGTGAGCGCAACAGCATGAGTGAATCTCGTACTTTAGAAAAAAAACTGACATCATTTTCGCGAACAGCGACCTTGATTTCCCTTTACATCAATGGAGATTACGTGGAGAACTTTCCACGTATACAGATCGATGGTGGACTAGCTTGGAGCCGCTGTGGAAGTGGCTTCTTCAATTGGACCTGGAAGTTTCAAGTCGGGTCCATCTGGCCAATGGCAATAATAACTTCAATTATATGCTCAACGGCCAACCCCATCACTGTTGTCACTTCGCCTAGTGCTTGGGTATTATGATCTCCAATGACCTCACGGTTGGTGACCAGTGTGCTACCGCGGCACAACGTGCTATTGCATGGCAGACAGAATCAAGCATGGTTTCAGGTATCTTACCAAATACTCCTTGAAGACCCTTATTACCTCCAACTTTTGTTACCGCCTATGTTCACCCCCGATAGGAGTATTGCATTCAGGCCTGGTCGCCCTACTTTGTGAAAGACATTAAAAGGTTTGAGGCAGTCCAACGGCATGCTACTAGTCTGATTCCTCCTTTAATAGACTTTCGTTATGAGGTGGGACTACGTGAACTTGGACTTTCTTCCTTGCCCCGTCGTAGAGTCAGAGGCGATTTACTCGAAGCCTTCAAGTACATGGTGCTTTGCATCTCTCCTAACTTCTACGACAAGCAGTTATTGGTACTAGAGGGCATTGCTCCAAGATGCATTTTGATCACGTTAGGCTGCTCATGAGGAAGAACTGCTTGATGAACCGTATCATTGGTGTAGGGAAAGCACTCTTGACTCCCTCACGCATTTCCATGATTGGGTGGACATCCAAGTTTGACAAATTGTAGCGCTTGAATTTGTTTCTAGCCTTATGGGGACCACCCTGGCCGAGTAGTAGTTGTGTGTCATGTTGTTTGTTATCTATCAACGTACACACGTGCAAAAAAGTTTTTAGGAGCATTTTTCCTCACACATGGTTTAAAAATAATAATAATAAGATTGTTTAGCCGATTGTAAGAGTTCGGCAAGGAGACGGAAGGGCATGGTCGCTGACACCGTTCCCATTTATTAAAATTTAAATGTTATGTTTTGTAAATTTAAAAGCTCAAAGTTGAAACAGGCCAATTTTGCGGTGAGAGGAGACCACCGACAGGTTGAACAAAGTATTGTTAATCATACGTCCGTTGCAGGAAACGAGAAAGGTCCACCTGGAGAAGGCCCCGGCGAAAAGCTGATATGGTCCTGGACATAAGTTCGTTCGGCAGTGAGTTCCACCACCCGAAGAGCGAAGAAATACTTTCGAGTCCAACCGTGGTTTATCAACTACCAATTTAAGGGAGTGTCCACGCGTAACTTTATAGTGCGACATGTCAAAAAAGGGGGTGACAATTGGGAAATTTTCGTGTAAGATCTGGTAAGTTAGGGCAAGATCTGCATGCAGGCGTCGCAGTTCTAATGGTTGTAGGCCCGCACGCAACAAGCGTTTACCAGATTTCAAGTTTCGCATGTCTTGAAGTGATCTTGTAAAAAAACGCTGTACCGACTCCAAATGGTCAATGTCAGACAAAAGGTATGGAGACCACACAGGGCTAGCATATTCAAGAAGTGGCCGCACTAAGACCTTAAAAGCCCAGACACGGATGTGAGAATTTGCCCGAGCAAAACAACGATTTACAATATGAAGTCTGTTGAAAGCATGTGCAGTTATTTTTGTACAGTGGGTAGAGGGCGTTGGGTGAACTGTAAACCACACACCGAGGTCCTTAGCCAAATCCAAAGTGGGTAGTAAACTACCGTTTAAATGAAAAGGGACAAAAGAGTTTGTTTTCCCAAGGTGAAAAGAAAAACTTTTCCACAGAAAGAGGCAGTTGCCACTGTTGACCAGTCAAAAACAGCTTGAATCCAGTAGGCCGTGGTCACTTGTGACAAGTACTTCCGTACTTGCCTTTACATCGTCAGCGAATTTAAGATTTAAAACATCAGACGTAGGTTGAGATGGTAATAAATTGGACGTGAATAGAACAAATAGGAGAGGCCCCAGGACTGAACCTTGGGGAAACCCATTTGTAACTGGAAGGCTAGTTGATAACTCCGTTGCAATGCGCACTTGCTGGGATCGATTCTGTAGGAAAAGCTGTTAACCAACCTAACAGAGGGTTTCTGAAGCCAAGTCTGGTTAGTTTTGCCAGAAGTTTTGTATGTACCACGAAATCAAAAGCACATTTGAAGTCAAAATATATTATATCAGATGCAACACCGATGCCGGCAGCGGTTGTCCACCGATCAAGTGCTACCAGACCATTACTGGCACAGAAGCGATGCTTTCGAAAGGTGAAGAAATTCTTAACCGAAATATTTACTTTCCGAGTAAGGATTTTGTACGTAACAGTTAGGTCACCACATAATCACCTATATTAAGACAAAGGGCAGAGCTCGGAGCCCTGGGCAGAATCGTAAAATGGATTCAAAACTTCAAAAACACACTTTCAAAACTGTAGACACTCACGGAGAGCAGACGATGTAAACAAAAATGATATAGCCAAAGTTCATAAAAACCATACTTATTGTGCCTGACAAAGGTAACAGCTCAGGGGCTGAAAATGAGCAAATACGTTAGTGTCTACAGTTTTGAAAGTGTGCATCTTTAAGTTTTGAATCTATTTTACTAAAAAATGTTTAGTCGAATACCAATAAATCTTAACACTATTCAGCCAAATGCCGAATATCATTCGGCAGATAAGTAATCGGATGAATATAGTTATTCAGCCAAATGCCGAATATCATTCGGCAGATAAGTAATCGGATGAATATAGTTATTCAGCCAAATGCCGAATATCATTAGGCAGATAAGTAATGAATATAGTTATTCAGCCAAAATCAATGTTCAGACGTACTGTTTTGTCGGGTAAGCCCGAAATTGTACTAGGTTCTGTCAGAGACAGTTGCAGGCATGCACCACTGCAAGTCTATAGCCTCAGTTACAATGGCTTTAAACTAAGGCTCTGCCGATACCGATATTGGCATCGGTATCGATAAATTCTTGGTATTGGTTAACTGTTTTGGTAAAATATCGGTTTTTGCGATATCTTCGCCAAAAATTGACCGTTTTTGATGTTCCAATACACCATTCGAACCGTTTTTTCAAGAGCATTGCAATGGTGCTAATTTCAGGGTGATAGCTTCAGTTGTTCTTAAGTTATTTAACAAAAACAGGTTTCAATGCACTTTACTGAAAAACGCTTGCTCATATAGCATTGAGGTTGGGAATTTTTCATCAAATTTTGTTTCTGAATATGGAAAAAAAAACATTAACTTTCGGGCAAATAATGCATTGAAGTATCGGTATCGGTGAAGAAGCATTGAATTGTATCTATTGGTATCGGATCGGATCGGTGAAAGTTGGTATCGGCCGAGCCTTACTTTAAACAATAGGTTCGAAGTTGATGTTTGAAGTCCAAGATACCCCCAATGTCAAAGTAATAAAAAAAAGTCAACTAACGGACAATTGGTCATTTCTAATAGGAGCTTACAGTGCTTCGTAGCCTACTCCGTTTGCAGAAGGCATTCTGGGAGAGACTCCTGCAGATTTAGTTACAGTGTACCCGGTCAGACCAGTTGATTTAGACATAAGATTATATTTTAACAAAGCAACATAAAGAGGGGTTAATTTTCAGCCTTTGCAGAAAATGCCACGGAGTCGGGACGCAAAACAGGCGACTCCTGCCCAGTCTGCATTGGGTTGAACATGCCATCATCTCCGCTTCAAGGTAGTTCAAGTGTGATATTTTCCACACCTATTTATCAGGTTAAAACTGTGTAGCAAATTTTTAATGTAGGTCATCCGCGAAAAAAGTTACAACCGGTTTTTCTACAATACGCAATGTAGGGTCACGGCACCCAATGAGAAATGAAATGCAAGGTAGCATTATCAGACACTTGTTTGTTGGGGCCCCCCACAGGCCTTTCTTAACGTCACTCCTGGTAATTTAGTCATTCCAGTCAACAATGAAATGGATAGACACTGGTGTGTCACATGCCTGCACAGAGGACATCATGTGATGTGTCATGTTTTATTGTGAATTACTCCATCGGTGTCCCATACTGTTGTGCCATCTGAAAGTCAGCACAGCATACTAAAATGTGCACCAAGATGACAATTGCCCACCTGCACTCCCCAAAATAACCCATCCTGTCCTGGTTTCGTTTATATGAACAGAGTATTAAACAATATGAATACTGTACGAAAAGCCACTTGTATGCATTGCTTTCAAGACATTAAAAATCCAAACAAATACTACAAATTAAAATAGGGGAAGTACAATTTGTTAAAATTAGTCGCTACTTATAACTATCAGTATAACAGATTTATTTATAACTTTTTTACTCTGCAACCATTGCATACAGTAATTGGAATACTTATACAAGACATCAAAGTCGTCTAAAGTCCTACCATAACACTGAATTAAATACAGGGAGTAACGCTAAAAATAAGCAATCGGAAACTTTATAGCATAATACTCTTAACAAATAATTAATGTATGGGAGAAGTAACAAGCGTAGGAATGTACGACTAAATACGTTTCTATGTATCAAGCAATATAAAAGATAACCGTTTTTTAGTTCATTAATGGAATTTGGAAACACTAAACTTCTACATTACCAAACGAAGGTAAGAAATTTCCAGTAAGGTTGGTTATAGGGCTCACACTCAGGCCACCTCTTTTCTAATATGGGGCGACTTCCATACGTCTTTCACTTTTGCACCATGTAGCGTTATTACAGCCAAGACTACTAGACTATCCCCATCAGGGCAAAGGGAATCTGAAGAGGCTGGAAAGTATGCTGGGACCTGTATGGAAGCTCACCCTTCAATTTTCCCATCACTCTTCCTTTCTCTTCCACCACAAGGGTGTGGCTCTTAAGACATTTAAAGTTGGTCTTCATCCAGAGGGTCCAGGAATCACAAACTATTGTGCTAAGTTTCAAATGGTCATATAAAAATAACATTCTGTGAGCAGAGCTATGGCAGCACGGAACGGATGTTACCGTCACCATTGTTTATTTCTGACTTTCTACTAGAAGTAACTGGTGCTACTGATCCAAAATAGGTGACAGTTGGCTTGAGCATAACACCCCCCCCCCCACCCGGATCATTACTCTAGATGATGAAACAACTACGTGTCAACAGTGAATCAAAATTGATATAATTGGATGTTTAGTATCTATAGCCAATAGCAGAGAAGTCACGCCAAGTGCATTCCAATGACGATCGCTGTGCACTGCTATGAACAGATGCAACCTTGAGGCAAGCATCGACTGAGCAACTATCTGCCTTTAACGTTTGTTTGAATCGATGCGGGTGCGGGGGAAATTCTAGACCCATAAAATGGTGGAGGTAAAATAACGTCAAATCATGTAGTAGTTATTCACATAAGCAGTTAATTTGGCAATTGTAATGAGTAAACGGTCCCTATTATAACGTACCCCTAGACTGTTAGTGTACGAAATCAGTACTGTGATGAAATCGGACCAACAACCAACTAAACTGATAACAAACTTCCATAAAGCTTCTCCTTACGCACAAAACCAAATCCTCCAGTGATAAAACTTGGTACATGTGTCTTACGCATTTTGGAATGTCTGGTCAATCAGCCTGCTTTGCTCGTGTTGTATTCAGTGTGTTTCGTTTAGGTTCAAACAGAAACATGTACAACACTTGTGGTAACGTATTTTGTATGATCATGCCTGGACCTTCGTTAACATAGACGATTTGATCTGCGGCTAACTAGTAGAAAAGGTTATGTGGATAGGCGTGCAAGGTTAAGTGCATAGGGACCAACATGGAAAAACACCAAAAGAAAGTAAATACTGTACGTATTTATAATAGCCTAATTGTTGTTAGTAAAAATTCAAACTTTGAAGACAGTAAATCTGCATGCTTAAACAATATATTACATTCATAAGCTGATACTACTTATTTGTTACAATTACATCTTAATGCTGAACACCATTGAGAGAAATTGCTCATAATTGATATTAATCCAACCATCTTGATCTGTGTCTTGTTTCTTAAACGCATCTGTTAACATGTGGAGAACCACGCAACACTGGATAAAATCATCGAACAAAATAACGTTTCTACCAGACCTATCGAACTTTTTCATCAACAAATGATAAAATCCGTCCGATAATCGATAACCAAACGAAGTCAGGGCAGTCTGCAGTTCGCTTTTGTCAATATTTCCCGAGTTATCTCGGTCGAAGCCCCGAAAACAGGCTTGCCAGTCGGTGATGTATTTCCACAAGGCGCCAAATTCTTCGAAGTTGATGGTTCCGCTGTTGTTGTGATCAAACATCCCGATCATGAGTCGCACAGTTTCTGGGTTGAATGGGCTCCACGTACCATTCGATAAGGCTATTTGTAGTTCGTTAGATGATATGGCACCACTACGGTCTTTATCCACTCTGGTAAATACGTCCCATAAAAACCTCTGGTCAATTTGGGTTTGACCTTGTTGATATGCCATGGTTGACAATCACCTTGCAACAAAAAAGCTAATTTCGAAGGTTAAGGTGGTTCCTAGGACACAACTGTAGACGGCTGATATCCCTTGGTTTGAAGTACCTCACCAATATAAGGCAAATACAGTCCGAATGTAACCACAAATGAGTCAAACGGCCTCGAAATAAGTAGAAAATGATGCAAGAATGACGAATCCAGACCAAGTCCAGACTAATCACGGATGAAGTCGTGGACTTCCTAAAGCCACGCCCGCTTTACGTTAATAATTAGAGTTACTCAAAATCAGTCTTCAATATTCAGTACCAGATCTAATAAATTATGTAGCAAGAAATTCTACTTCATTCAAATGAAATAATCTAATATTATTATCATTATGAAATAATGAAGTGTACATTGACTTTTACGTAATATTAAAGATTGATTTTTGGTATCCAGTTTTACTAACTAAAATATTTTAGTATGGTGCGCAGTCAACATTAAACTACGTTAGATAATTATTTGTTTACAATATTGATACTGACTGCGCACCATATTTTTGGTTTAGCTAACTTCAAATCCGTACGTACGCTAACAAAAAACCCTCACATTTCCATTTAAATTATAAACAAAAAAACTAATGTAAATACAAAACAAAACCAGAATTTAAGTAATACTTTGGCATATGATTTTTACATCAATTTTTTTTATGTTACTCTCTTCCTAATGTCAACTAATTTGTAATTTTGCTGTTTTATTTTCGCAATTATTGACATTGAAAATAAATACCTGATTATAGATGGACTTTTTGAGAAATGAATACAATTTTAAAACTTGATTTTAACTGTATTTCTGCTCTGCTAAACAAGGATCGATTCAAAATGGCTGAAAGTGAACGCGGTGGAGATTTGACGGACAGCGAAAGAAAAGTCGATTTGTGTGGAAAAAATAACGGTAGCGAGCGCTTACCTACGTCAGATAATGAAGGAAACGACGTGGATTCAGCTGAAGGGAGAACGGCATCTAGTGACGTAGAAAATATTGAACACATCACGGGCGAAGGTGGAGGTAGTGCTGTCGAATCTTCCAGTAAACAAACAACTGTGATAAGAACTGAAACCGAAATTAAAGCTAAGCTCGATCAGCCCTCCTCGTCCTCCTCCAGTCCGCCGGCAAATAAGGAACGCTCTTACGAAGACGCTAGAAGGGAAGCTGAAGAACAACAGCAAATGCAAGCTAAAAGCAAACGGGAATTGGAAGAAGAGGAACGTGAAAAAATGCAGTATGTTATTTAGTTAATTGCGGCACTGAAGGTTTTAACGCAGGAAATAAAAGAAGGCAGATGCTGCTGCCAGTACAAAATGTGCTGGCAGCAAGAGACTTAAAAACGCTGCTGCCAGTACTCCCTATTACATTACGTGCACTAGTGTTATACTGGCAGCAAGAGAGTTGAAAACGCTGCTACCAGTACTCCCTATCAATTGGCCTGTACTAGCGTTGCACTGGCAGCAAGAGTCTTAAAAACGCTGCTGCCAGTTCTTCCTATCAATTGGCCTGTACCAGTGGTGTACTGGCAGCAAGAGAGTTGAAAACACTGCTGCCATGCCCCATCTCTGGGTCTTTAGCAGTGGTGTACTGGCAGCAAGAGCGTTAAAAATGCTGCTGCCATTATGCCCTATCTCTTGGTCTTTACCAGTGGTGTTCTGGCAGCAAGAGTCTTAACTGGTGAAAACGCTGCTGCCAGTATGCACAATCTGTTGGTCTTTACTTGTGGTGTACTGGCAGATGGTGAACACTAGTTAGCCCCACCACTGATTATCAAACCTCTCTGCATAGTTCCCCATGCAACCAGAGAACAGTGTGAAACACCGTCTGAGGGTGCACGCATCGCGCACTTATCATATACATCGAGAATTCGTGTAATCCTAAAACGTACGTTGCAAGCATTTATGAAACAAACAAGTGATAAAAGGTAGCCTAGTTAAAGACGACAGTTAATGAAAACAAGTGAAAAAATTGTAACTAAATAAAAAATTAGGCTGAATATTCGTCATGAAAATAAAAAAGTTTAAAAGTATACAGCAAAAAAAAACGACCCACGTCAAGTTTCGAATCTGGGTCCATGGCGTAGTAGTCAGACACTTGACCATTGAGCCACGTAACACACGCTTATTCCTCTATCCCAGATTGACCATTAAATCGGGCAATATTAGTTGCGCATGCGCAGACCCATTCCCACGTACTACTGGCAGCAGCTAAAATTGGCCGCTTCGTGCCAGCACAAATTGTACTGGCATAGCCAGTGCGAATAAAGAAAGCAGATCGCTAACATGCAAGATAACTTGTGTTCACGGCCTTCGAGATCACAATCGCGTTTTTGTATTGTGAATAATACCTTAAAACAGGAGGTGTAAACCATAAGTTTTTCAGTGATCAGCCGAGTTTTAGTTCACAATTCGCCACAATATGGATGGTTGATAAGGGACACAGTCGGAATTTTGTCATCGTTTACTTCTTTTTGGCTAGTGAGTACCTTGCAAATGACCAAAATAAACAGAAATAAAGGAAAGGTGCTCTGCTAGTAACAGTCCCTATATACAAATTGCAATGCGTATTTACAACTTCGGCTAAGTTAATCGAAAAGTTGAGTGATTTCAAAGTTAAGGTTTGGTGGCTAGCAAAGACCTTGTACCTAGGATTATTAGTTGTTTGGGAGGATGCGATTTTCTAACAGACGGCCTGCTTTATCGGCTGTGCAACTCGCTTTAGAAGGCTTTTGGTGCGATTGCAGCACACGATTCAAGACAACGGAGAGTGCACCGGCGATGAAGCTTGACAATTGGTGTTGAAACTGAAAAACCTCACTAGAGGGCCTCCGAGCTGCGGCCTTTTGGGCTCGATCTTGCAGGAAAGCCTGCGTAACTGCACCTCTTGCCTTATGCTCGGCAGGTCTATACAAGCTCGAGCCTCTTTCAAGACAAAATATTCGTTTAGGGTTTAAATTCAGTGTGCGGTGCCATTAGTTTATTATGTTTTCTTTTCTAATAATCTGTGGCAAACTAATCGTAGCCGATAACATCGGAACTAGTAAGTAGCCGTCGTTGCAAAATCTCAGCAAGGCGAGCCAGACGAGTATCGTTTCGTTGCCGCCATTTTTTCTGACGCGAGATGCCGACATTTTGATGAGGGCGCTAGTAGAGCACGAAATCGCCTTTCATGCCACTGATACATCCAAAGCTGAGAATGGCGCATCCTCCCCAAACAACTAATAATCCTAGCTGGTAGCCTAGCCTACTTTTTATTGTTACGCTCGTGCATTTTGAGGATTCTACGGCACACTTTAAATAATGATGACACTAGTGGTAATATGGAATGTAATTTGTATTATTTCGAAGTTATTTCCCAATTAAATACTGTACATCCAAGACAGTTTATGTAATTCGGGTCTTTCCCGTTATGACACCACCAGTTTTTTTTCTTTTTACATCAGAGGCACATGCCTTGATTCAGTTATATTAGGCTAGTTCCGTTCCGTTCAGTAGCCCACCCAGGGCGTAGGGGGGGGGGGGGGGAACTCCCCCCCATTTTTTTTTGTTTTTACCAAACTTTTACATTCACAGGCATGTACTTCGGGTATGTTAAAGGCGCGTTACGTTTGGTTTAGTGGTGCGCCTAGGTTGCCGGAGGGGGAGGACAAGCAGGCTAGGGCAATTGCCCTACCCCAAGACAAGGAATGTTAGATTAGGTTATGTTTGGTTATATCGAGAACACAGAAATTAGTCGTCGCACTCACTTTCAAAAACAGGATACTATCCGTATCTTGCAAATTTTGGATTGTTTATCAACAATCTTCATCAGGCACAGTCAGTATCCTGTTTTTGAAAGTGAGCGTGACGAGTAATTTCTGTGTTCAAGTTATTTCAATGGAGTTTTAAAGCCATTCCAGTAAGCCTAAAACGGTTTATTTTGTGTTATGTTTGGTTCAGTGACGCATCCATTGAAAGAGTGGGAAGCAAGCAAGAAACCGTCCCCTGGTAGATTAATACACAGAGATATAGCCTACCAACCAGGCAACCAAAAAATATGGCCACTGCAATCTTCATGTCAGATTCCGAGAATCTTGCAACAGCACTTGTAACCTGCCCATTATTTCCTCAAATTTACCTTTTTCCCCTTTTTTTGGGGGTGGGGGTAGTCCATCCATTGCTACAAAATATAAATTATTTGATAAATTCAGAAAGATTGCCGGGTTGGGCCATTCCTCCATGGGTGGGGGTCTAGCGTAGTACGCGAGATTTTTTTTTGTCGTGTTGGTACGAAAAATGTCGCAGGTTGCAAATGTGCCTGTTTGTGCTGGTTGCAATGGGGTGTGCTGGTTGAATTTGTGTTGTGTACAGTAGTTTTGCAAAATCGGTTATTATATTTCACATTATGGAGCAGGGGTTGTGTAGACCCTGTAAAAAGTTTTACATTATCAAAAAAGTGTGGGTTATCGAAATTAACCCACAGTGACGTGTGTGGGTTTTAAAATTAATCGTATGTAATGACTCCACTTTTAGCGTGGGGATGTGTTAGCGTGATGTCACTGCCGTACATTAATTGGAAATAAATTACAAGAAATTTATCTTTTAAAAATAATTATCTTAGGATTATTGTAGTATATGTCTTTAAGGCTTTTTTCCTCTGTCCTCCACGATTTCCTCATTTTTTCCTTATTCCTCAGTAACCATGTTACAAGGTTACGTAATATTCTTGAAACCTGCTCCATGTAGGTTTTATTGGCAATCAAAATGAATAAATATAATTTTATGGCTTTGTGTTAATTACTTTAGCCAGCTGTAGCTTTGTGTTTGCAGTTAAATCCATCATAACTATAAAAACACGGTCGTGTTCACAGCAGATGAGCAAATTTGTGTTATCATTGGGAAGCGGCCATTTTGTTTGTGCAGCTGAGCTGGAACCTCTTTTACTGCTGCATGGATGCATTTAGCACGAAACGAAACAAGACGCGGCTGCTAGATGCAGCACTGGAAATTTCTTTAGCACTGCGAAGAAAAGAAACGCACGGGTCCTGCAAAGCTGCGCACGGACATTTTTCTGATATGTCGAGGACCGTGCACGGAACAGACGATTCACTTGTGCCTTTCTGCGGCAGTTTTGCATATAAACAAGCAAGCCATACGCTAGCAGGTGGCAAAATTCCTTCCAAGCTCTGCACGCGTTCCATAAGCTGACCTGTGGACGAACGTTTTTGACATATGTAGATAAGGATAGTGTGTGTGTGAGAGGTGCTCTGCAGACACATTTTTTTTTAATTGTTTGTCTTTTCTTTTATTGCAGAGTACTAGTATCCAACTTCACGGAAGAACAATTGAATGGTTATGAAATGTATCGCAGATCAGCATTTCCAAAAGCTGCTATAAAAAGGGTACGTGTCATTCAGCAATGTAAGACATGAGATTGGCTTCAAATGAGCTTCGACAACAGGCTTCAGCTGAAAGAATAGGAAAATGGTGGCTTGGAAAAGATTATTAGAAAACTTGAAATCATTTGGTTCCGTCTTCTGTAGAATGTTTGGACAGCTTACAATTTAATTTCATTCGGCAGTGCCTCGAAAATAGATGATAACCAACGGGTTCAGCTGCCTCAATTTCTGTGAGCTACTGTATGTATTGTAGAGTGTATTGTGTTCCAGGAAACTATGATCTAAGGCCTAAAAAATTACGATGTGCTTCAAGAAAACTGACTGACTCCCCCCCCCCCCCCCCTAATTTTTCTGCTGATTCTTAAAAGTTTTTTGCTCAGTTTGTTTACATATTAGCACGTAGTAGGGCTTTCTTAGATGCCAAATTTGTTTCACGTTATACGATGGCTTTGTGGGCATTGTACTGTTTTGAACACGAAAATCTTTAATAGAAAAAAAAAAAGTCGTTCATTTAGGTATCAACCCACATATATACTTTCTTGATATTCAGATTATCGTCCATCAACTACAACACGTTTCAATTTAAGATATACCACCAACTGCAAACGTTTGATTTGCTGAGGGCGCTTGTCTTTTGTTTTCTTCCAGTTGAATTTGTTACAGTATTGCATGTATGAACAAAATAAAATTTGATGTTGCTATAAATTTCTCTGCATTGGAAACAATCGTGGCAAGTGTGAAAAACTCGTTGCCCTATACACTGCTGTTACGAGGTCTTAATGGGTTAAAGATGCGTAACTGAGAAGCAAGGGCAATTAGGATAAAAGCTCTGTACCTCGCATGAGGCAAGAGGTTTTATCTTGGTCTTCTTGTCAACGGTTCTTGCTCTTAGTTCCAAAGAAAGGCGTGCCAGTCGATATTGGGCGTGGGCTATCTAACTCCCAAACAGAAGGTGATGATGAGCAAAAAAACGTGCTGCTGTTTCGTGGTGAAAATTGAATATGGTACTGTCACAATGTGGCTGGGTGCGTGTTCTCATGTAACTGCTGCATAATTAAGTTCGAGCCACTGGCACACCAGAGAGGAGTGAAAGGGGGCACTTGCCCCTCCCAAGACCCGAGATTCACAGTAAAACTGAGCAAGTGCAAGCACTTCAATTTTGTTTGTATTGTCATCAGAAGACCTCTCTTTTTCATGACAAGAAGGATAACGTTGGTTTATACTGTACATGACAATGCCCTCAACAACCCAAATTCGTTCTCCGAGCTAGTGTTTCCTCTCCTCCACAACCCCTTCCACAGTGTGAAAAATTATTTGCATTGAAGCTGAACAAAGAAGTAAAGAATTTGCTGCTATTAAGAAAAATTTTCAAATTGCAAGAAAGACACTGACATTGTTAAAAATGAGTTGGCTTTTGGACCCATTTTTTTTTTTGCCGCTACCAAATAAAATTCTTGGATGCGCTACTGGTTAGAGCCTGTAGTTCTCCAGGCCCATCGTTCCCGAAGAAGAAGTGTTTCGTTACACAATTTCTACCAGGTCAATAATATCGGTAAAAGTTACACACACAATTGTTTTTGCCTACCTGTTCCTTGCTGCCTGCCCGTTCATAGACTGTAATAGATTTTTAAGCATATTTTGCAACTGCCAGATTTGAACACTGATTTGAGTACTTTATCTGAATGAGGAATGGGAGCAATAAGAAGGGAATTAATTTGGTGCTGTCAAGCATGTAAAAATAAAGAGGAAAAAATGTTTCCAAGTGTTTTTGTTTGTTTTGGGCAACATTCTGCAAATCGTGCTTTTTTCAGGACCAATTTATTTTTATGTCGAGCTGAGGTACAACTGGAAAACCAAAATACACTTAAATATAATGTTCTATGCACATTTTCTGTGGTCTTACAGTGTTTCAGTTCTGAATTCAACGGTTCAAACTGTTAAATTGTTTTTTTAAGTTTCTTATCTGTAACTTAATGACCGATACCAGTCTGCACAGCCCTTTACGAGGGTGTTAATTTTAAATTACAACAACTATTAATAACATTTATCCCTTGCTTTTCAGCTGATGCAGTCCATTACTGGATGTTCTGTCTCACAAAACGTGGTGATAGCCATGTCGGGAATTGCCAAAGTATTTGTTGGAGAAGTTGTAGAGGAAGGTAATAATTTAAACTTGCTTTGAGACTCAATTGTTTCTCGTACATTTTCTTGTAAGAAAATCCGAAACCATTGAAAAGTTTTTAAAAAAGGGTCAGAATTGAGGCCCAACCAGTTAAAATAGGTACCTTTTAACAAACTGAGTGGCCCCATTGTGGGGCAGCCAACAACATTGGATAGCACTTAATCTTTTTCCTCCCAGCACAGACAAGGATGTGTTCCACGGATTTGAGTTTGTTGGTTCTCAAAATTTGTATGATAAGATGTTAACTGAAACGAAAAGTTGAGTGACAGTTGATGTTCGAGGTAGGGATGGGTCGGTAACCGAAACCGAATTTTCGGTTTTTACTGAAAACCGACACTGAAACCGATTCAGATTTGTGTCGGTTTTTCGTACGGTGTTCGAAAATCAAAAAAATGATTTGTTGATTTACATTTTTTTTATAATTATCATTTTCTACGTATAAATGACAGTAAAGCTCGTAGCTATTAAAACGAAAATAGTAGAGGAAAATGGTGCCACAGCTAGACCCACGGTCTATGACGCTGCCGAAAGTGAAAGCAGGATTAAGTTGAAGCTAGTAATACAACTGTTGCAAGAAAAAAAAAAAAGGAAAATCTGGTTGGGGTGGATGGTGGCAAAAACCGATACCGAAACTGAAACTGAGGTTTTTAGGGCGTGAAAACCGACCCATCCCTAGTTCAAGGATGTTAAGTATGAACACGTAATCTCTGCAACTTTTTTTTACCAAAACCGTGGCAATTTCTGTTGCGAGTCGAACAGAAATCTGCGAAATTTTTATCTACAGTGGAACACCTATTTTCCGGACAGCGATTAAACGAATGGTTGATCAATTTTTGTTTATAAATTTTTTTTTTAATACGTTCATTAATACTATTTTGGTAGGCTTACATTCATTTAATAAAAAAATAAACATCATTTCAGTTGTTATTAATTAACTTTTGCATAAATTCTGTAAAACACTATCTGTTCCATTTGAGCCAAAGCGAACAGTCTTTGCTATCTTGCTGATTGTTACAGGGCATGCGCATCCTTGAAACTATTATCATTTAGGGTGTATGGGTTACACGCTCCTTGATGGAAGATGACACTTAAGCTACCGTTTCAGCATGCAATTGCCTCTAATCCTGTAGTTAAGAAGGATTGTGTGGTTACAAATCAAGACACCTGCTAGTGTGTCGTCTGCCAAGATAAACGATAACATCCAGATAAAATATATGTATAAGCATGGCGACCACTAGACACTTGTGTCTTACAGCCACGGCAGTAGTTTGGCTGTTTTCAGCCATCTGAGGATAAATAACAATGCGACAGAAAAGGCTGAAACTTACTTGAAAGGGAGACTTTGGTCGCCTGGCAACATAAAAGTCCAGGTTTGTACAGGTATCGCTTAAATTTAAAAAAGGAAATACTCTATCATTTTTTTGTGAATTTCTGATAGGCTGAAAAATTTTGTAAAATTTCAGTCCTATTAGTGCTTCTTTCAGTTGTTTTGCTCTTGCTATCTTTGTTAGCAGACGACGACACAAGTTTGTACCGTAGCCTACTGTATTCACTGGGGGAACTAACTTGTGTTTTCTTTGTGCCTTTTCGCTTGTGGCCAGTGTAATGGAGTAAAACAACAACGCTTTTAACATCGAATTCTAGGAGTGATCGACACCTAAGAAAACTAGAATCATTTGCTATCCAGCACGAAATTAATTATGGCACCCCAACGAACCTACAAGGCCCATCCAATCCAGAAATCCGACATCTCGTTAGCCAAGAATTGGAGGAGCGTCTCGCACGAAAACGGCACAAAGAAAACACGAGCGAGGTTCCCCAGCGAATACAGTAGGTTACGGCAGTGGTTTTCAACCTATGGGGTCGGCAGCGTCCTCTCGGGGATCGCGATACAAAAGTAGGAAAAAAATATTTTACTTTTTAATCTTTCAATCTTAAAATCTTTTTTCCCCTGAAATTTAATCATTAATAAAACTAATTAATTGTAAAGTACTTTTATCTCTTCTAAAATCTAATTCTAAGTATAATCTCTCCATTCTAATAACTAATCTTTCTAATCTAAAAACAACTTTGTGGGCATGACTTTGTGCCAGGGAATTGTATAATTCTGTAAAATACGCGGGCTATTTTTTTTTTATGAGCAAATGATGACGTTTAAAATGCTTAAAATGCAAAAAAAGCATTGGCTTCACGGGGCTCCACCCCGGATCCCGCTGGGGGAGCCCACAATGCTCCCACAGACCCCCTAGTTGTGAAACGGACGGGCGAGAAATTTACTTGGGGGGTGGGGTCGTGGAAACCTTTTTTTTTTTTTTAGAGAGGGTCGCAGTTTAAAAAGGTTGGAAACCACTGGTTTACGGTAAAAACTTGTGTCGTTATCTGCTAACGAACATAGCAAGAGCAAAACAACCATGTAAACAGAAATAAGCACTTATGGTAGGAGGATTGAAATTTTACATCTTTTCGTCAACAGCCTATCGAAAATTTGCAAAATATGATAATTTTTCCTTTTTTTAAATTTAAGCATTACTTTTAACTGTGAATTATGTTGGGTTTTGTAGGAGCTAATAAGCTAAACTTGTGAATAAGAGAGAATAAAAGCTAGATTGAATGGTGACATAAGACTGAATCCAGATCACATACGTAAATGATCGCATACTTTTCATTTCCATGATGGAGTATCTGGCTTTCCTGGACAGAAGTACAGTTAGAAAATCGGGTAGTTTTTGTTCTCCCCGATTTTACAAAATGCTCTGTATAAGCTCACGGGTGTTTAATAAGCAATATAACAAAAGATGTTGCCAAAAACAAGGTTGGTAAATTTTTTCAAAGGGTGAGAAATGGTGGGTTTTTTTGAAATAATGAATCATGAACTTTTACGGTGTTAAAATACACAACAAATTTGGTTGGATGAACTTTTCCAACTCGTCGGGTGATCCCACTGGTCCGGCTAGCTTTGCAGGAATTGATCACGTTAATAATGCAGTGAAAAACTACTCGTATCTACGTGAAGAGCTTAATTAAGGATTAAAGAACCATTTTTTTTTTTTTTTGCACAGTTGCAGTAATTTTATTTGATTTGCTCCTTTTTCGAACTTTCCCGGTTTCTTTGAAGAAAACCAACGCTGGGCAAATGATATTTTCTTTTACTAAGTTAGGGTTGTGAAATTTACAATGCCAATTTGTTAAAGAGTGATTATGGAAAATATGAATAATTACATAGCCTTCCTTTTTGAAGAAATTTTGTTCAGCATTGAATGAATTCCGAATGTCAAGTATTTAGTCCGGTGTTATCTCAAAAGTTACCCATGGAGAGGATGTATGGAGAACAAGTTTTTCTCTTAGTGCCCGAATTCCAGTAAACTTTTCTCCAATACAAACCTCAGACTTAACGTGCAGGTTCAGTTGGAAAGTTCCTCACCCACCCCCTCCATGGGACAGCCTAAAGATCAAGTTAAATTTGGAGTACGAGAAGTAGCTTCAACTTCATTCTGTTCTCTTTTTGTTTGCAGCTCTGGATGTGATGGAGAAGCTGGGCGAAACTGGTCCATTGCAACCGAAACACATGCGTGAAGCTGTGCGCCGACTTCGACTACGCAATGCTATTCCCAACAGCAGACAACGGCGGCAGTTATTTTTACGATAGCTGTAAAGGAAGTTTTAATGGTAGACATTTTTTGTAACTTCAGTATTGTTCGTGAATACATTTGTTTTTATTTTCAGATAGTTGAATTTTTTTTCTTGAGTGTATTGCACACACAGCTTTGACAATTGGCTTTCAGCAATGGGCCTAAAATCCTCTGTAGTTAACAGACTTTTCTGGAGTAGTGTGTAAATGGCAAACAATTAGTTGATGATTTGAGCGTTTCAAAAAGATTGACATAACGTCGAATTTACTTTGGTTTAACGGAAATTACTTGCACACAAAACCAAAGTTTCATGCAAATGAAAATTTACAGGCGAATTTTCGGTGGCTGATATCTGCCACATCTTCTTCAGGCCAAGCCTCGGAAACTTGCAAGCAACTGCACAAACGTGGGACTAGCTCAAGCTCTTGCTAGGACCGCTCACTGTTTTGTGGTGTAGTAAGGAAAGGTCTTGTGCAGTTCACTGCACCTTATCTAGTACACCAACTTGAAGCACAGTGGAAACGATTCCTTACTACACCACAGGAAGAGGGCAGCACCGTCAACACATTGAGCTGTCCAAGCTAGAGCTTGAGCTAGTCCCACCGAGATTGTATGCCGAATTCAATTTTGTGAACGTTTTTGCAGGTGCTAACAAGTTTCCGAGGCTTGGCTTGAAGAAATGCAGATACCATCTACCGAAAATTCGCCTGTAAATATTCATTTGCAGGGAACGTTTCGTATTGCGTGGACTGTTAGTGTGAGTCTTTTTTTTTCCAGATCGAAAATTGGGTATGTTTTGGGGTGGAAATGAAGAAAAATTATTGGGATATTGTTAGAAATTGTGTTTGGTGTGCATTAATAATTGTAATAGCATGGATTTCACATTGAATGATGAGTTGTACAAATAAACGAAGAATGCAACAGTTTGGAGGATAAACAATTCCGATTTATGAGAAACGAATAGATCGTCAATCATCAATCAATGAAAAATGAAACGATCCGGGTAAAAAATTTGTCGATGATTCAGTACAAAAATTAATGGAGGGAGAGGAAGAAAGGAAGATGGCACAGCGAAGGGGGAGGAGGATCAGCAGTGTACATGCAACTGCCACCTCCCCCCCTCCCACCTTGAAGAAATTGTGGCTCCCCTCCTCACATTAATCTCGCGCTCCCGCTCCGCTCCTGTATGTCAACATGTAATGATGATGGCCCCAGTTTTAGTTGCAACACATAGAAGGCAAGAGTTATCATTCAATGTCTTCAGGTGAAAATTGAGAGGAGATATGGTGCTGAATTTTGGTACAGTAATGTGTGTGGCTACACTGGAGGAATCGGGGTCGGACTGGGTTAGTTTTTTGCATCTGCCCGACAGTAAAAAAGGGCACTGGCCAGGGTGGATTGGGGGGACTTCGGTTTTAAAAAATGTGGAAATTACATAAACTAATACGTTTTTCTGGCGGGAGGGTGAATTGAGTTTTAAAGTATTTGGCTGTCGACGCTGGTATGGTGACCTTCAGCAAGATAAATATATTGGACAAATTGATTACAAATTTCATTGCAAATGGGAGAACCCTAATGGGTGCAATTGTGTGGATCGGAAGAATGGAAAGTGTGCCCAACACTTTGTCTAATATAAAGAGTATGTCTTGAAAAATGAGGCCTCCGTGTCGGCGTGGAACGTTCAACATTTTACGCTCTGCCTTGTACACTTAACTTAAGATACACACCACCATAACTTGAAAACAACCCAAGGAAAATTATTTCATAAAATAATGTTTTTTTTTGGTTCATCATTATACATTAAAAACAAACTGTGCTAATAAGTTAGAATGGCAAAGTTTAACCAAAGAAGCGATAGTTTGGCTTGGGCGAATGTTTCGTCATAATAAATGTATCTATTCGATTCGAGCGATGTGATGTGTGATACAATATTATCGTTTAGCTACGTCTTTTCCGTATTTTGCCCCATTTCTGAACTAATATCAAAAGAAAATAAAGAAAAGCTAATATTAAAAATATGTTAATATTAATGAAAAAAAAAAAAGCGTAGGGCACATCGCCATTAGCAGATGGACACACGACCCATTCCGACTCTGGGAGGAATCAAGTCCCACTAAAGTAAATTTGCGCAGATGTCGACATCAGCATCAGTTTTATGGTGCCGGTGTTAAGAAATCCACAATTTTAATTTCTGGACAGTAAATTTTAGGTGTAACGAATTTCAAATTTGTTTGCGGAATCCCAAGTTATTTTTTACTCTGAAGAACACAACTTAGGTTCCTTAATTTTGTTTGTAAAACGTTTACCTTATGCAAATGCTTAAAATTAAGAGAAAAAAACTCCTTTAATTTGCACGGATGTTACTAGGATGTGATTTCAAATCATGAAAACAGTCAAAATCATCATTAGGCTTTCACTTCACGAAAAACAGAAATTTCTTATTAGATCTCCCCACTACGCGTATATTTCAATGGCTTTTCTCCACTATCACATGTTGCTGTGTAGTGTCCTGGTTCATGAGTTACGGAACTTTAAAGTAGCAAACTACAGTAAACAACACTACAGTAAAGTTTATTTGTGTTTCTTTGTCGTTTTTACTTCGGATCAGTTGGGCCTTATCTTGAGCATCAAACGAGCTCATTTTTGTTTTCTAATGTAGAAGGATTTGAAGAAATGGCCAATTTGTAGTTTCAAATTAAAGCAAGCTTCCGTAGATGAACCTAAATTCGAGGTTGAAGCCGTTTTAATACATTACTACTGCATCTTAATGCACAGACAAGACATTTGGATAGTTGCCACGATTTTGTTTGCAACTTACGAACTGGCAACATGAATACAGTGAGGAGAACATCCTGCAGACAAACATCATCCTCCACAATACTGACATACCCCCCAAAGAGAAGCTGTTCTTTCTTTTTTTTCGAATTCATTGCAACCGGCCCCAGGGTACATCCTCATAAATTACACAAACCATACACTGGGCACTGTTATTATGAGGCTCCTTTAACATCTTCCGGGTGCCATAATCCTCGAACGCTTTCCCTGTGATATTTCCGATGGACTGAATTTTAACAAATTTAAATAAACGTACAGATGTGAAAGGACAGGGTTCTTTCTGTCCTGTAAAACTTATAATTCCTGGACTTTTCAATAATTAACAGACAATGAGACAATTAAAAGACAAAGCTGTTTACGACAGAGTTTTTTTGCTGTACCTCTTTTGCATCTCCGTACACTTTCGCTGGTTACATTTACAGTGGTTTAGGTTAGACATCACAAAGTAAAGGAATACACTTTACCGCCAAACGAAAGTGTAAAACAGTTTCCAAGAAGTTTTGGTGAAATGTTCGGCGTATGATTATCTCCCAGTTGCGACGAAGTTGTTTGTAACAAGCTTCAAGTCACAAATTTTGCTCCGCTAAATGCTGCTTGTTGCAATTGTGTAACGATTTTAGTTCTGTGCATAACGGTTTAGGGTGTTTTTAACTTTTTAAGTTTGTGGTTTAACATAAATTGAACGGTGATAACCAACACGGTAAACAGAAACTCAATTTACTGATGTCGGAATTTTCCGTATTATTCCAGGACCAAAGAGAGATACTTTTCACGTTTTCAAGCACTTTTCCGGGTTTAGAAGTTGAATAATATGTTCCTGGACATTTCCAGGTTCCCACAGACACACATGAACCCTGTAAGAATTAAGAAAGTAATATATTTCCAGGTTCCCACAGACACACATGAACCCTGTAAGAATTAAGAAAGTAATAAAGAACTTGCTACAGGGATGGACCAAAGCTCCTTGCCATTCAAATCTATTACTGTAAAGCGCTAACCACGACCAAAAGGGCAAGCAGCAGGGAGAACCCCCGTGAGCTTCAGCTTCCGAAATCTAACGTGCGTCAGCGGTCCCGACACTCTACTACGTCTTTTTTTCCCCCAGCACGGCACCCACCCCACCATCGCAAAACGTGAATTGTGCAAGTACGCAGGCTCTGGGTCCGGCTAGCCAAATACCACACTACTGCTACTACGTCTTATTCCAAAAGTCAGGGCGGCGCATGACGCTACTAGCTGTAACTTTTCTGTTCGGGACAACCAAGTGGTTTGATTTCTTTCTATTGGTTTGCGTTTAACCCTTGCCTCCCCCCCGACCCCGTTATTTTAATATGTCAAATAATATTGAGCATCACAGAAGAAACTCCTTCCAGAAAAAACTAAGAAAACAGCAGGAATCTGCCTCTCCCCCCCCCCCCCCCCCAAAAAAAAAAGATTGGACTCGTAGCTGGCTAAAAAAGGGTGAGTGTTGGAGGGGGGGGAGGGAGAGAGATTTAAACTAACAAAATCACCTTATTTTCCGGAAGAAACGAATCTATGAAAAATAGAGTAGAAATTTGACCACTGCACCACCCCCAGATCCCAAAAACGATGGGACTCACAATTGAAAAAGGAAAAATGTTGGGGGGAAAGGGTGAATTAATATT
>JAHWFP010014062.1:31614-52995 GCA_023313725.1 Lithobius niger
GGGGGGGGGGGATAATTTTTAAATATACAAAAAAAATCACATTTCATCCAGAACGTCATGCTTGTAGTCCGGTTTAACCTTACAACAGCACAACTGAGCCCGAAATTCCCCCAAAAAATGATTATATAAAAAAAAAAGAAAATGGTTGTGGTGGGAAGGAAGGGTGGAGTAATGTTTTAAACTAACCAAAAAAATAATCACTTCATGTTCCTGAAGAGATGAATCTAAGAAAACACTCGACACTCCGCCCTTCCACCGATTCCAAAAAAGGTGGGATTGAAAAAAAGATAATTCGGATGAGTGTGGGGTAACACTCAAGTCTGTGGACTGTAATACACATGTCCACTTGAATGATAAACAACTTCAGTTCTAGAATTCGCCCGTCTTCATGACGGGCCTTACAGCTAGTACTAAACTAAAATGCTTAAATTTACTTAAAGTTTAACATGTTGTTTATTGCTCAAACAGGAAAACGAATGCGTCTTCCTTTTAACAAACCATGTTGTTTATTGCCGGAACAGGAAAACTAGTGCCTCGACTTCATTTTAACAAATTGACCCAGTTTGTATAGAGTAAACCATAATAAAGCGTGCGTACTTCCGATTAGTAACAAAGAATTGGTAATAGAATTAGAGCATTTTACCAACAAAAATTTGAGTTCTGATTTCCCATTGCAAAGTAAAACTTGAAGCATCTAGTTTAAATTTCAAGATAATGACGAAGTCTTGGTTGAGTCAAAATGCAGCCCTCAATTCGAGCAAATCAAGATTTGTATACTTAACAGCCTTTCATTGTAGCACGAGAATATTTTTGTAAACCTGTAGTAGATGAACATAATGTCCTTCAGTTAAGTGTAAGGACCAGACTGGGCTGGTATATTCCAACATCAGACATGACAGTTTGTGGGACCAAATAAAGAGGATCACAGAAAAAAGACAGTCCGTAAAAGGTGTGGTCACCCAGGATTTTTTAAGTTATTGTGATTGATATTTTTGTAAAACGGTGTAGATGAACATCAATGTCTTTCAGTAATTATAAGGACCAAACCGGGCTGGTACATTCCAATATCAGACATTTCCAATATCAGACATGACAATGTATGGAATTGCTCAGCATTTGTGATTTTGATAGTTTTATTTCAAATGTATAATTAAAGACAAAATATGACTTGGGACAGTTGTCTACCTTACTGATTCTTGACGACGTTAGTATGGCTCAGCCTTGATCATCAAATTAAAGAGGTATTCAGCAGTGAAAATGTCTTTTACAATCCTTTACCTTTTAGAACATTTGCATTCATCGCTAATTAAAGAACTATTTCATGTTTTTCTGTTTATATTTTTGTACCTATTTTAGTGGCTTCAGACTTAAGAAGTACGACACAAAATAGATGAAATGAAAATGAATGTTCCCTATCTTAAGTTGCAGCCAACTAGTGATAAATAATTTTACAATATGATACTGTTTGATTTTTACCGTAACAGATCTCGTTATTTTTTTGTTTCCAAGTGTTCCAAGAAAAGCCTACAATTGTAAATTTCAAGTGCAAACCTCCGGAGTTCTCTGTTAAAAGGTGGGCGGCTTAGCTCGTGCAGGAGGGCATTACATCAACCGGCTGTAATTTCAAGGGTTAATTGCAGACTTGTTAAATTCAAACTTCTTTACTTTATTTTTAGACATGCATTTTACAAAATAAACATTTAACAATCCGCACATGAATCGAGAAATTGTCCAACAAGACAGTTCGTGCAAAGAGTTCTGTCCTTGTTGCATGCTTGTTGGGAATGACTCTTTTGGCACCAAACCATCTTCATTATAAGGGCTTATTCCCACCAAAATATAGAAACACTTTCACAAAAGGACGCACGTGTCACACACGTTATAGTAAATGTTGCCAAAGACCAGCATCCACCCCTTGCCAATGTATCTTTTGAGAGCTTGAATAGAACGTTCAAATTGTTCAATTAGCCCTAATTACAGTTATTAGGTAATTACGAACAAGCCAGCAAGCAAGAGATGGCAACTGAAACAGGCTAGCATCTACTTATTTACTGTGTATTACAGTGAAATGAACTACTTTTGGAATCGTGTGAATTTTTCCTCCTAAGTAAATGATGAGGAATAAGATTCAGTTTAACACCTGCAACTCAACAGTAAATAAAAAATAGACCCACTGTTGACCAAATTTTATTGTTCAGATTCTCTACTAGTCTTTTTTTTTTTAGACTTGTTTCATCATTTGCATAAATCATCAATTGCTTCGACCGCTCCTAAGTCTAAGCTCTCACTCACAGGACATTCAGCAGCTACCCAAAAAGAGCAAGCGCTAACACGTTTTGGAATCTGGGACATCTACACTGCAGCACACTAGAGGAGATGTTTCACCTTGGTGTACTGTTGCCATCTTGCCTAAAAACATCCAACTTGGATTCAGGGAAGGGGAGGGGGAGGAGTACATTTCATATCTGTATGGGTTCATACGATGTGGTACTGGTATGCAACTGCACAAAAATATAATGTGCTCCTAATGTCAAACACATGACCAACTAAGATAGCTCACACTATTGTGATGATAACTAGGATAAGAAAAGCAAATCGGAATTATACACATTTATTTCCAGGGAGTTTATTAACAGGAAAGCATTTTGTTGTTTTACAGTTGGCAATGAAAACAACAATTGCTCTTTCTCAACAATACAATTGAATTTAGAATTCAAATTCTAAGCACCAGCAATGCTGACAGTTCTCTGCTACTTATTACATACAAATTTTTACCGTTATCTAAGTTCTGAAAAATTTTGCGCATCTTTGCGTTTTCAAACTAGGCTATTTTTAATGCTTCCGCAAGTGAATTTAATCTCGCACTAGATCAATACTTAATACCTTCACTAAGCCATGTCCAACATAAAATTGTTTAATGCCAAATAAGCACACCCTAAAAATGTGTGGCAAAACAATTTAAAACTTACGTACTCATGCACACGTCAAGCCGGAAAAGAATTCTTCAAATTTGCAGAACTACAAAAACGTTACAATGATACAAAAAGGCCACCCTTTTATCTTAGGCAGGAATGTAAACCGTCACTCGTGAAGTTGAGAAACTGGTAAATCCTAGTGGAACCTCTCCGATTCTGTTACTGCATTTTCAATCCAGTAGTATGCAGTTGCACAAAAATATAATTTGCCCTGTAATGTCAAATACGAAACTGTCAAACCCCAATGACATCCCTCAGAATCTATTACTGCATTTTCAATCCAGTAGTATGCAATTGTAGAAAAATGTAATTTGCCCCGTAATGTCAAATAGAAGAGTGCGAAATTGCCAAATCTTAGTGACATCCATCCGATTCTGTTACTGCATTTTCAATCCAGTAGTATGCAACTGCACAAAAATATAATTTGCCCCATAATGTCAAATACATGACCAACTAAGATAGCTCACGTTATTGCGATGATACTATGGGATAAGAAAGCAAATTATAAATTATACATATTTATTTCCAGGGAGTTTATAAACAGGAAATCATTTTGTTGTTTTACAGTTGACAACGAAAACAACAATTGCTTTTTCTCAACAATACAATTCAATTTAGAATTCAAATTCTAAGACCAGCAATGCTGACACAGTTCTATGCAACAACTTATTACATACACATTTTTGACCGTAATCTAACTACTCCACTTTAAGTTGTGTAAAATTTTGCATAACTTTTTCAAGCTATTTTTAATGCTTCGGCAAATGAATTTAATCTCACATCAGTTCAATACTTAACCCCTTCACTAAGCCGTGTCTAACATAAAATCGTTTAACCCCAAATAAGTTCACTTAAAATTTGTAGCAAAACAATTTGTAATTTGAAACTTAGGTCTTCACGCACACACCAAGCCGTAAAAAGGTCTTCTGATTTACAGAACTTCAAAATATTACGATAATACAAAAAGGCCAGCCTTTTATCTTATGCAGGCATGTAAACCTTTACTCGTGAAAAATTAATTCAAAGGAGTTTACGAGAAAGCAAAATACATAAGCCCAAACTAAATTTTTTGTCAAGTAATTTTACTTTTCAATTCCATTAAAAAAAATAAACACTAAGCCTTCAATGGCTACGTGACGGCTACATAATGTGAAGTGTGGGTTATGATAGCACAAGCTTCATTCTGTGTTGACCACTGTAACTTAGTTTAGTCAAATAACACCACTCCATGTCAGAAGCAGTGTTGTTAGGGTACAAACTGGAAAAGCCCAAATCACTCATTTTAAATGTTAAATTATTCCAAAAATGCAATAATTAACATAAGTACTAAACCCAGCATCATTGCTGTCAATTCAAGTAAAATCTGAAACCAACTACCGGACTTTGAAAGTTCAGGAATAATGGTACACGAAGCAATGTATATAAAACTTCCAGCAGCAAATGGCATAATCCACGCTGTCGCGAGATACACTAAACCATTTCCCAACACAATTAAACTGACGAGTGTTCCAGCAACGACACCTCCTAAAGTTGTCTTTAACTGTAGAGCTATTGCCTGGAAAACAAAAATTAATGTTATACAGCATGTTAACAAGTTTTCAGCCACGCATTAAAGGGACTTGTTTTGATGACAAACAAAAAGTTTTCATACTCACATAAAGGGATTTTTGATGATGAACAAGTTTTCAACCCCACATTAAAGGGACTTTCTTTGATGAACAACAAGTTTTCAACCGCACATTAAGGGGGCTTTTAGTGATAAATAGCAAGTTTCGACTTTCGATGATGAACAAGTTTTCAACTACACATTAAAGTGACTTTTCGAGATGAACAAGAAATTTTAAACTGCACATTAAAGGGACTTTCGATGATGATCAACAAGATTTCAACCACACATTAAATGGACTTTTGATGATAAACATTTATATGTTTTTATTCTTGGTCCTGTTTTACACTGCTACACCCGCTGTAGAGATGATGTTACAATACTAACTGTTGAAGTGATTTCAGAATGGAGTGGAACAATTTCAGTGATAAACTACTTAAAATCTTTTACGTGCCACAATCGAAATTAAGTAAGAGTGCATTTTCAGGGCCCTTCTCTCCCCCGAAGTAATGGTGTGGGCCGAGACCATGGTTGTACCCGGTTGCTTCCGGCACAACAGACAGCCATGCTAACCATGGAGCCACCCTGTACTCCAAACAATTTCACTTTTGAAAACTACTATTAAAGCCGGAAAGAAAAATAAATCCTTCTCGAACCCCATGCAGCTGACCCAAAACCCTTGTAATCATTCATGCAACAGATTTCTGTCCTTAGTTTTGTGTTGCGAGGCCAATAACAATCAATGGCACACAAATATTGTCGTTTTCTACCCCTCCCTCCCACCCCATCACATTGTCTCTTCACTTTTTCATCACCATTCTTCCCCCCCCCCTTCCCCAGAAAATGGTGGCAGGAATGTCGACCTCCCCCTCCTCTTCGTTACCAACAAAAAGGGGAATAATTCGGTAAAATTATTAATTTTCTAGATTATTTAGTAATTTTATTTTAGGCTGGCTGTATACAAAAAACTAAATGTAAAAAAATACTGCTCTGTAAAAAAAATTAATATGATGTCACAAATTGTGTGACCACTCTTCATGACATCATTTATGTATGTACGGACCTTAGGAGTGTCAAATAGGGCAAGAGATAGATATATATATATCTATATATACATACAAACTTTACGCTTAAAACTATCAAATCATGAACCGTAGAATGGCAAAAAAATGCAGACAACTATCGGAAAAAGTATGCTTATCTGCATGGTAATGAAACCAGGCCATTTAGGATAAGTATATCACAGTATAAACAATCCTCAGACCAGTCACGCACATCATTATACGAAGGTGTACCTGAAAAAGAGATTTGTAATTTAGCTCTACACTTTACTGAAATGCAGCTAGACTTGTTGCTATTTTTATCAGAATACCATCCCCATTTTTTGCATTATTTCTGCTTTAAGACGAAAGGGACCTTAAATGAGACGCTTGCATAGTTCGGTGATCATGTGTATTGTTAGAATACATACCCTAATAGATGTGTTATTCGTGTCATCCCCTTTTTTTAACTTTCCTGACGAGTTTACGCACGGGTACCCGTACTGTCAGCACCCAGGTTTAACTAATTCATCATTTGTGCTTCCTTCTGTGTTGTTCTGGTCTCTTTTTTTTTAAAGTTCTTCATTTCCCTTCTTATGGCTTTGTTCGATATTACCGTACTGTTATAACATCTAGTAGGTCTATCCGCTGCTCATTGTGAATTGGACATCCGTGAACTTATCGGTCTTGTAGATCGTGTAGCCCAAATAGGGCTAGTGCTATGTGCCTTTTAATCCCCCCGAAACATTGGGTAATCATCCTTCCTACACCTGATGCTTCTCAGCTTCGTATGAAGCAATTCAGAAAAACATGCCATGGTTGCACTTGAGCTTCGCAATTCCCGCAGTCTACGCTGTTTAGCAGGAAAGGGAAATAGGCTAAGAAGGACACTAAAAAGTACCTCTGCACTGAATAAAAAGTGTTGTGTCTGATCTTCCAGTGAATCCCTCTCCACTAATTTCGGTCTTCATTAAGCCTGACCTTTTGTTCTCCATGAGTTTTGACTACATGCCACTGTTGAACGATAACTTCCCGCCTATGCTGGACTTTCGGTGTATGCCGTGCTACTATGATAACTATAGTCGGTGTACACAGAATGGTCCCTATGTCACGCTCTCTATGCTTTGTTTACTGTTTCAAGATCAAGACCACTCTCCATACACCAGTGTACCCAAGGCAACCTCAGGGAATTCACCAACTAACCCGGGAAGTGATAACGGCAACAGCCCACCATCCAGTTTGTCGTCTCACTAATGCTAAAATTTAATTGGGGATGGTATTCTGGGATAAAAACACAAACTTTACCATTCTTTATCCTTACAGTTTCTACTCAATTACCTGCCATGTCTCTGACAATGAAGATGGCCGCTGATCTGCTTAAGAGTGGCACTTGAGGTGCCCGGACCTACCTAGCAATTGGGCATGTTGGTGTGATGGAAGCAAGGATTTTAAACCTGTCACGAATTTTCACTTAAAGTAGACAATAACGCAAAAAATTTAATAAAGGACGGTATTCTGGGATAAAGCAGCAACAAGTCAAGCTGCATATTCTAGGAATAAAAACAAATTGCCACTTCAGGCTAAGGGATGGTAGATCATGTTTTTTTTTTTCAGAGGCTAGCATTTTTGCGAGTTGCCAGCAAACCAGTAACCCCCCCCCCCCAGTCTTTTAGTGTGCTGCACTGTGTCGGTGTTTATAAATAACTTGTTTACAGGATCTCCAAGGGTCCACTCCCTCAATGAAACCAGCTACTAACGAATAAATGATCCCTACTTTCATAGGACGTGGAAGTATTCATGTTGTAACTCTCGCTTTTTGTTCCGCCAATTGTCACAAGGTCATCTGGGAAAGAAGCTGTGGATTTAGCTTCCTGGCTTATTGTTTTAACATCACCAATACAGTGCTAAGAGACATTTATCTCCCAATAACGTGCGAAAATTGGCGTGGAGCACTGAGGCAAAACGAGCAATTACTTCCCCAATTGACCTTGGCTTTCACAAAAATACTTCCTCTCTTCAATGTCTTTGAAACGCTACAGCTCGAGAATTGATGCGTGTGTGGACTAATTGCAGCACAAGTGCTTTTTTTTACACACACACATATGTACATTAGGTAAAAAAAAAACAGCAGTGTAATTTTTAACGTACGTTTTCGCAAAACAAACTCGGTTGCCCGTGGGGTTGCGACGCAGAACATGTGGTCGTGGAGGCTTCTTTATTTTTCACTTTGTCATTCAATAAAAATGAGGTAGCCCGTAGCCAACAACCCTGCTGCTCCCACACGTGCGGAGATTTTTCCCTCCATAAAGTAGTTTTTCCTGCTTACAACTTCTGAAAATCTAGCTTATAAATTCAACAAAAGAGGAACAGGCTTTCGTGATTAGCTTTAATGACAAGACATAAGGATATGGACTTACTGTACAAGAAATTTTGGCACATCTGGATATAAATTCTATGTGTTTATGGAAATGGGTGAGGGGATAAGTAGTTGTATATGGGGGGGGGGGGGGGTTGTAGAAAAATTCCTAGCTGCGGCCGTGGTAGCATAGAGGAAGAAGGCAAGAGTAAAATAACTAGCTATTACAACCATACTAAAACTGCATTTCCGCCATAATTTTCTATTATTTTACTAAATTATTTTTTTGCATCGGCAACCCATTGACATACCCTGCGACCCCCTCAAAAAGCTGTGAGTGCCCCCCCCTCCCCGGATGTTGGCTTCTCCCACGTACACTCAAACCAGCGTTGCTAACGCAGGAATACCCATTCTTGGAGTGCAGTCATTCCACCAACCTTTTCCTGTACTTTTTTTTTTTAATTATCGTTCACAAAACCAAGTACTTAAAAATAAAAACCAATCTTTCAGCTGTACATACAGCATAACTCTTATTGTTATAACTTTACAGACTGTACATGCAGCATAACTCGCATTTCATCAAAGCAGGGTTTCCTACTTGGATCCTGTAACTGGTGAACACAGCACTAAACACTCCTATCATTACTGACGTCTAGTTGATCGATAATTGGTACATACCGCTGCAAAGCACGAATTAGCCACTTCTGTGTCCGTACGCATGAAACTATGTAAACGCTGAAGTGATCTTCACACAGTTTTGTACATGGTAAAGGTAACTTTAGAAAATACCAAATCAAAATTTTTAGAGCGGAACGAGACCGAAGGCCGATCGAAGCCCCGCTATGATCACACTCCAGCGTAATCTTAGACCGCTCATCACGCGAAAACCACAAGGACCATCCAAACCACTCTTTGCATGCAGTAGCACGAGAGTCTGGACAAGGTTTATAAAAAAAAATCTGGAATCGGACATGGGTTTGAGGAACCATCTGGGTGACAAAATGGGCCAATAGCCAAAATCCAAACAACAACGAGACAGCGAGCTGTTTCTAATTGTTAAAGGCATCCTCTAGTTAAAAGATTGATTGTTGATGATAAAGAGGCGGCGTAAGGTTTCGGGCCATGGTCCTGAATAAACTCATCATTCCGGCCTCACTAGCAGACATGTGTCTGTTAACTGTAAGCAATTAAAAGCATATTTTGTAAGGCTGGGCTGGTCCCGATTACAGATTCAGAATACCTTACGTAATTCCTTACCGACATTTGTACTATCGGTAGAAATCTGGAATGGCAGATAAAATCGGGATTGATCGGTAATAAACCAAATTGAAGACATTTTCACTTCTCGTTGACAAATTTTGACGCTTGAATACATTGTTTTCACCAGCTTCAGTGCTCGAAGTGGGGCGGTATGCGATGGTACGGCATAACGCCTCTTCACGAACTCTTTGCATCCCGTACCGTCTCTTTTTGCCGTGAGGAATGGGCATACCATTTGTCAAAGTTGGAACACAGTTGATTAATATTTAATGCTGTCTACACTGTCTATTTAATCACGTCAGTTCTTGAATTTTATCCTAATTCTTGTTTGTTGTCCTTATTTCAAGCAATACCGGTCCGATTCTTCACGCGGAGCTGAGCCCCTCATTTATTTTCTCGCTTCAAATCTTGATTTCGGCATAAAGTATCATCGGTGACCATGGCAGCAGGTGCCGTATCCCTATTACATTTTCTATAGGCCTTGAGCTCTTTAGCGAAACACAGCTATGGTGTAAATTGCGTCAATTGTATAGTCACAGTTTGACGATAATTGCGCACCATGTTCCCCTTATGCTAAAACTTCTTCAGTAATCGTATTCGTATTGGTTGAAAATAAAACCAGTTGTGATGTAGTAAATGATGGTTCAATCGAAACTCCCATTAGGCCTATTATTTAATATACGAGTTGTTTGATCGGTTTTGCAGCCGTATACTTTATTTTTACAATTTTACCCCCACCATGATCAACCGAAGAGTCACAGTATGAAAACAAATGGTGACGAAATAATGCAAAGAAAAAGGTCTTCCGGTTTTGCCATACCGGCTCTTATGTATTTCCATTTCGAGCACCGACCAGCTTTCCAATGGTCCAAACCATTTTTATTATTTATTTTATTATTTATTTTATTTTATTATTATTCGAAATAATAATCCTTTACGAGGCCCTACCTCTAGACAATTGCCTGAAAAACTCAAATCTAGTGTTGTAAATTTAAGAAATTTCTGGTGCTAATACTACAAGAGCCTGGTTTAATATCGATAATTTTCGAGATTTACAAGTTGCATTCTGAACTGGAAAAACACACAAGTTCTTGCACCAGGTGTTTTTATCAGTTTGAAATTGCAACGAGTGTTGAGATACGTTATGTATATTTAAACTAAGCTCAAGTGGTATTTACTACGGCATCACAGTGTTGCAACAAAATGAGCTCGAGTGGTACTTACTCTGGGAACAACATGTTGCAACAAAATAAGCTCCAGTAGTATTTACTTCGGCACCGTCACGTTGCACAAAATGAGCTCGAGTGGTATTTATTACGGCAACACCACGGTGAAAACAATAAGAACAAGTGGTATTTACTACGACATTGCAACAAAATAAGCTCGAGTGGTATTTACTTCGGCACCGCCACGTTGCAATAAAATCAGTTTGAGTGGTTACTTCGGCACCACCACGTATCAATATGAGCTTGAGTGGTATTTACTACGGCAACACCCCCATTGCAACAAAATAATCTCGAGTGGTATTTACCTCGGCACCACCAAGTTGCCACAAAATGAGAGTGAGTGGTATGTACTACGGCAACACCACATTGAAACAAAAAAGCTTGAGTGGTGTTTACTATGGCAACACCACATTGCAACAAAATGAGCTCAAGTGGTATTTACTACTGCAACACCACGTTGCAACAAAATGAGCTCTAGTAGTATTTACTACAGCAACACCGCGTCATAACAAAATAAGCTTGATTGGTATTTACTACGGCAACATCGCGCTGCAACAAAATAAGCTTGAGTGGTATTTACTACAGCAACACCACGTTGCAACAATAGGAGCTTGAGTGATATTCACTACAGCAACACCACGTTGCAACACAATGAGCTCGAGTGGTATTCACTACGGCCACACCACATTGCAACACGAATGAGCTCGAGTAGTACTTATTACAACACCCCATTGCAACAAAAGCATGATGGAGTGAGTTAGGTGGAAGCTGTCGGCTGCTGAGCTAGGCAGTTTAGACATTAGCCAGTTATTACCAAAACGATTGTTACCATTGTTAAAAAGAGGGATTGAAATCGATAGTTAAGGTTAGCTTAAATTGTTATAACAAAAATCTGGTGACAAAATTTTTGTACCTCGGATTTGGTCATACCAGATTGGATAAAAATGGCAAAATCTCCTATAGCATGAGGTACTTCATGGCACAGTACTGTGAACATCGTGACGATTCCGACAGTTTCATCCGTTAAAAAGGAGGCACCGATGAATACACCATCCATGAAACTATGAAGCAAGTCTGCAATGATATTTAGGTATCCAGGTCTAGCTGAAACACAAATTACGAAAAAAATATATAGCAAGGCCGTAAAGTATTACTTTGTGTTGCATTATCAATACAAAGCAAACTGCCTTGGACGTCGGAGTATTCCATTCTGTAGTTTTCATGAACTGCTTCTTTCAAAACATTTCTTCTTCAGTTTTTTGGCCTCCCCACCACCTTCCCGACTAAATCTAGCTGTGTTAGGTTGTGGTACAGTGAATGTTTAATTTAATGAGATTTTAGTAAAACAAGTGGCTATAGCAACTACCTACTGGCAACAGTCTTCTGTACACTTCTACCACTTTTTTGACGACAATGTTGAGGCGCACACCTCTATCAAGCACTGCAACAGCGATCTCCATTATATAATATAAAAGTAGTAATCATCACAATTGCCGGTAAAAATATGTTGGCTTTTAGGCCTAGTTTTAGATCGTAGATGTAATTGTCAGCTTGTAGGCCTAATTTTTACGTGCCGTTTTAATTTCTTAAGTAGCAGCTAATGGAGACGTGGGTTCGAGAGAAGGCCTATTTATTTATACACGTGTTGAGACTTCAAATTAAAACGGCCGGTAGAATAAAATAGTTCTAAAAGCTGAAAATAAAGCCTACAATCACGTTGCATGGCCTCGACTGGTACTCAAACCAAAGACTTAGTGACTGCTAACCAACAGGGTTTAAAAAAAAATGTAAGCAATGTAACTTAATGTTGATCAATGCAACATTAAGAAAAATTAAAACTTCGCATTGCAATACCTAACAGACCATTTAAAAATTATGACAAAAGAAACCGCTAAATCTTAATCCATAGTCCTATGCACAATTCTGTCCGCAAGGTTTTTTTAATGCTAATGTTTGCACTTATTTATTGGCTTAATTGTTTTTTTTTTTGCACTGCTGAGCATTGCATTAAAAAAACAACTTAAATTGTAATACTTAACAGAACAGTTAAAAGTTAAGGTCAACGCTATGCCTTAGTCCATTGTAGGATATAGACCCTAACCAAGCACACTCTATCGGTTGGTGAAGATGTTTCTTCTTTTCTTTCTGTTGTACGTACTATTGTCACACAAGGTTAGTCTTAAAGGGATATACCTCCCAGCGCCATTTTTCTCGATCCTCCACATCAAGCACGGTCCCAAAGGTCCATTTACTTACTGTTAGCGCCGGTGCACACGTGCGTTTTTTGAACGCTGCGGCGACGCTGCGGTAACGCAGCCAATCAATGCACACGTGCGTTTTATTAACGCGCGTTGACGCTGCGGTGCCGCTTCGGCGACGTATGTGGGCGTTCGGTTCCCCAATCTCGTGTACAAAAAATTATAGTTTGAAACCAATGAGAAGATGTTGCTTTTTTCGCCTACCTCGTGAACAAAAAATATATTTTAAAACCAATGCGACGAATTTTGGTACATCGACGTACTAATATAAGACGTACCAGGGGAAAATGTTATACATCCCTTGCAGATTAACTAAAAAATTCGGGTAAGTTCTTTAATTACTTCCCAATGGGTCTTCAATCATTTCTGCAGCAACAGTTCATACTTCAGGATAGTTCTTTACTCCCCCAATAAACGATTCCATGTCTATTTCTTCGAAATTGGACTCCATTTTCGGTAACGCTTTTGCGGTAAACGGCGGACGTGTGCACCGCTCAAGTCATCCAAGGTACTCACAAACGCAATTGCATTTTTTTAACGCTGCGGTACCGCTGCGTTGACGGGGGGAATTGCGGCGCAAAACGACCGCACGAGCGGTGGGTGAGCGGCGGGCGGTAACGCAACGTCGACGCAGGTACGTGTGCAGTATCCAACAGACAACATGTAAACCAAACCGCAAATGCGGTACCGCAGCGGCGACCGCACGTGTGCACCGGCGCTTAGTCTTTCCCTAGCTAAAAATCCTTTTTTAAATGTGGCGTCTAGGAGATTTTGTGTTGAATATCATGGAACTTTATTTACGAACGACCCGTAAGTATATGACGCTTTGCGTGCTTACAATAACCATGACGTTTCGTCTCTGTGTGTGCATGTGCTAATTTCTTAGCACATTACTTGTGCGAATTTCTTGTGCTAATTACCATGAGATCAAAAATCTAAAAGCCTAACGCGGTAAAAATTAAAATTAATTATTCCAATAGATCGCCGAAGCAAAATTATAAGACACTAGCCTAGAAAATTATGAGTTGTGATGTTAAAATACGAGAATCATTCCGGTTTGTGACGACACGATTAATGCGTTCATGCTGGTTCGTCTATTAGTCACAATGCCGAATGAGACAGTAGCTACGTTCATCGCTGCGAAGAACGTAGCTATTATCTCAGATGACATTAGTGTTCGTATGTGCGTGGGAGGCGATCAGCGCGAGCTGTTATAAGACAGGCGGAGTGTTAAACGCCAGGCCGGGTGTCCCTTTAAATGCGGCTAAAGTGTGGTATAGGCACACACTTCTACTAAAATCAAACACAAGTGCCTTCTAAAGCCTCTAAGCTCATTGTAGGGCACGGAAAGGAAAGGCGTTAAAACCAACAGTTTGTTGCACAATGGTGAATGGTTAAATGGCTTTCTCCACTCGGTGTGCGAAAACAGCCCAACTCGCGTGCAATTTCCCTCTAACTTTTTTTTGGCTCATTCTAAGGTGTGGGACCTTGCCTTTTTTGCTGTTGTTTCTGCAAGTGAAACAATGGCATTTTATGTAGTAACTAAGAGCCAGTTCTACTTGTGAAAAAGTGAATTAGACTGTAATGTTAATTGTAATGCTGCAAAAGTTACAAACTAAATAATTGAAATTTTATGTAAGAGCAAAAAATCTTCTACCATCAAAAGATTTTGGATATTCGAAAATTACTTTAATACTGAATATAAACAAATGAATGAGGAAAAAGCAGAATTTTTAAGGGAAACTACTTGCAGGTACAATGTGCCTCAGGTTTTGAATGACTATGGAAAATAATAACAGAGCTCACGCACCTGATAAAATATTTATGACCATTTAATGAATTAGTTTAGCATTGTAAAAGTAAAGAAAGTAATTAAACCGTGGTTATTCCAGGATTAAATTTAAATAAACCTTATTTGTTTTGTTGTTGTTGTTAATTATGCATGTTACTAGTGTTTTATCTTGCACCATTTTTGACTTTTTTGGTACTGTACATTTGTTGATTAGTGGTAATTAAGATACTTGTTGCTTTACTTTGTGCAGGTTACTTTGTGTAGATTACAATATTCTTTGTAATCTACTCTGCAACACAAGGTCTTGTATAACTTATGCCATTTTCAGGAATAAACGTGTATTATTACATGCAACGATATTTAAACAAAAGGCACAATTTTTAATGCTGAAGGATAAGTGAACAGTTCAGCAACATTTTAAACACGAGCGCACACAGCCATACGGATGGACATCTTAGCATTTTAAATATACAGATTAGATACGTTTGAAGGGATTTGCTGTGGTGTTAACGTAAACTAGGGCCCTCAACCCCATGGGTACAGGGGTCCATATTTAAAAATAAAGAGGAAACAAGCCCAACCGCGAAAATGGTATACTAGAAATAAGGTAGTACAGTAAGCCACCTTTATGCACTTACGTTTCGTCAGAGTGGCATGACCCGGATTCGAACTGGTGAATCAGTCCAACACCTTATCACTGCTATACCTTATATCACTGCTATACTGCTATCACCTTATCTCCGCTGTACCGGTGATGGTCTCTTTTACTAGTTCGCATCCGGATCATAAAGTTAAGGGGGGGGGGGATATTGAGGCTTTATGGCGCGTCGACAGCTTGGTAATTAGCGCCAATACAAAGTTAAGGCCATTTAGGTAGCTTACTATACAACATTATTTCTAGTGTACGATTTTCTTTGATGTCTTAACTTTCCATTTCACCATTACAATATTTACAACGATTTGTGTTTTTTTCTTCTTACAATTCCTTTGCCAGGTTACCTGTTGAACGTGCCCCCCCCCCTGCCCATTACTAGGATAGTAAAATTATGCTACGAAATTAAGAACTTTTGGAAAAATCTTTTTTTTGAGGGAGATTAAACGATTATTACGTAGTATAAGCTCGCCAACTCCGCACTATGAAAGTAGTTTCATGATGGAAACTAGTCTCGTGCCCAGTGTTAATTTGGGCCAAACCTAACCTGTAGTATCAACTAAAAACACTACTTACACTACCAAAACAACAGCCCTTTAAACTACCGTTACGACATCTTGTCGCACTTCCCGTCGAAGCCAGAAGGCAGAAGAGAAAAATGTCCTAGGCAATCGGAAATTCAAGGCTCTTTTATATTCCAGTATCGACATGAGCATGAGGCATGATAGTGCCTTTTTGCTTCCCAAAAATACCAGGGGTAGCAGCTGCAGTGAGGCGCAAGAAGAGTTATGCCAACATCAGGTTACCTTGCCCGTTACCATTACTAATGTTGGTGAGCTGTTTTACATACAGGGTGACTCAGTAGTCCCCTGCACAGCACCAGCATTGGAATTACGCACCTGACTCACAGGACTTTGTTTTGTCCCCAAGATGGAGGCCACTCAATGAGCTTGTGTTGGGGTGCTCCTCACCCTCAATCCCAGATATAAAATTCAACTTTGTTCCTGAGAGAAATAGACGTTTGGTTCCAATTGGGGAAATATATACGCATGGCCCAACCAACATGATCGCTGAAAATGGCGTGCTAATTGGATAAACGGGATGCGCCTTATTACCTCTTTAATGTAACCCCCACGCCCACATGAGGGCTTCCCTGCATGGTGCAGGAAATTGTCTGGCGCACCCATCAAAGGTCCTACACACCTGCAGGGCCGGATTAACCTATTTTGATGCCCTGGGCACCGCAATTTCATTATGCCCCCCCCCCCTCCAACTTTCTTTTCTCGAAACATGTTTAATTCTAAGAATTAGAAACAGGTACGGTATTAATTTACTTAAACTGGTGTCACACTCACACTAGGCTAGGACTTCACCGTCCACCTTGCCGGCATCACAATCAGTCAATCATAGCATTCACTTTCATAATTTCCTTCTGTTGTTACATTTGAGATTTTCTGCAAGTCTTGAAAATTTGTCAGCAACTTCATCAACAAATATTTTTCCCAAAACAAGTCACTCTTAATTGCCATCAGACAGAGCTTGTAATCGGGGCAGTCGTCTGCAGTTCATTTTTTATTGCAGAAAGTTTAGAAAGTGATCGTTTCACTGAAAAATTGGTAACAGAAATTATCAAGGCAATGTGAATAGCGATGTTTACATTGGGATCCGAAGACTCTCCTTCATTGTAGTTGATAACTTGAAGCTTGGATGCTAAGGCTAAGTTTACGTTTTTTTCTAATTTTGAATTTTGCGTATTTTTGCACAGCACGTAAATAACCCTGTGATGCCCCTAATAAGAGTGATGCCTTGGGCCTGTGCCCACTTAGCCCATTGGTTAATCCGGCCCTGCACACCTGACACATAGGACCATGGTTTATCCCTAAGATGGGGCTACTGCATGACCTTGCATTGGGGTACCCTGCTCCCTCAACCCCTTAGTTCCCAAGTTTATTTCTGTTCCCTACAATAAACATGACTAACACGGTAACACCCCTGGGTTGGGCAATTGATTCCTGACACCTCCCATAAATTAAAGAGAACAGGCCAGTATCACAGCACAGCACAGCACCTACGCCAGTATCAGGAAAAAAACACCCCCAACAAAATGACTCCTGGTCAAAATGCCCCTAGGTAAAAAAAAACCTTCGAGGAAAATATGCCCTTAGTAGGGAAAAATGTCCCAATGGTGGTCATTACAGCGGAGGCTCAGATTTGAGACGTTCCATCCATACGAGGGTCAGTTTGCTTCAAATGACTTAAAGTGCCAAGAAATTTATTAAAAAAAAAGTATCTTTGCATATTTACTGAACTCTCCCTTTGCAATTCACATACTTGGCTACTTTCCCCCCCCTTAAACTAGCCTTCTTTCTTCTTCAAAAACGTCCAATGAGGTTCAGAATTGAGGTGGTTCATCTATATGAGTAATAGTTTGCTTCAGATGTCTTAAAGCTCCAAGAAATTTTTTTTTTTTAAATATCATAAAGGTACAAATTTACTAGAGAAGCCCAAACTGGGAACGTGGAATTGCTCTCAGTTTTAAAGTCGCCGTTTTAGTTTTTGTTGTACGAGTTTTTAAGAAAAAGAGTATATATCTTTTAGGTAAACCAAATGAAAACGGAAATTGTCACAAAGGTACAAATTCGCTAGCTGAATCCCTAATGGGGGAGTGGAATTGCTAACAATTTAACCTTTTTAAATGAGAATTTCTTGGTTCCTACGTCACCTGAAGCACACTAATGCTCGTATAGATGAAGCGGCTCAATATTGAACCGTATTAGCTAAGGAAATCTAGTTAAGCTTGGGGCGAACCCAGAGATACAAACCAGGAAACAAGTTTTCCCAAATGCAGGGGTGGGGACGATTTTTACTAGGTGCCTTTCTTCCTAGGAGCCTTTTTTCCTAGGGCGTTTTTTCCTGGGGGCGTTTTGTCGGGGTCGGTTTTTCCTAGATCCACCTACGACTGTTTGTCGATGACAAGGCGGGGGGTTGGGGGGGATAGCTTATTTCTTGAGACGTATTACTTGAACGCTCCCAGTCAACTGCCTAGCCCAGGGGTGTTTTTTTTCTGTTTAGTTTAAGGAACAAAGATAAACTTTGTATCTGGAGGTTGAAGGGGGCATGACGTCCAATGCAAGATCATGCAGTGTCCCCCATCTTGGGGACAAACCTTGGTCTTGTGTGTCAGGTGTGTAATCGCAGTAATGTAGGACCTTTGAGGGGTGCACTGGAAAATTTCCTGCACCGTGCAAGGAAGCCCTGTGGGTGTGAGGGCTACATTGGAGACATAATAAAACACATCCTGTTTATCCAATTAGCATGCTGTTTTCGTTGATCACGTTGGCTGGGCCATGTGCATTTCCCCAATTGGAACCAAACGTCTATTTTTCACAGGAACAAAGTTAAATTTTATATCTAGGGGTTGAGGGCAGGGTACCCTAACTGAAGCCCATTGTAGCCCCCATCTTAGGGACAAAACGAAGTCCTATTTGCATAATTCCAATACGCCTTTGTTGGGGTGTGAGAGACTTTTGACTCACTCTGCATAATGTACACGAAGACAGTGGGGGGTTGTATGGGCTCCCCTGCCATTTAGATTACCTCATGCTTCACTGTATATTGTTTACTTACCGTTTCCCCCTGGCGGGGAATCTCCCCCACCACTCGCCGCCAAACTATGTAGGGAATGAGAATGGCCATGCCCTCCCATACCTAAACGGATAAATCTGTCCAACGCAAAAAACAAATAAAAGCTACACATAACCACGAACAACTTGAGGCAAACGGTGATGTAATCAATTTGTTCAGCACCGTGACTGTGGCCATGGGCGGCCGCGTCATCTTTGCCGGATTTTGAATACAAGGCATGCGGGATCATGTGAAGAAATGCGTCCCCCAGGAGGCATCCGGCGGCGAAGGCGAGTCCAGTTTTCAAAAGGGGGGAACCGGAATCCTCTTCGGGTATGAAATAGAGCAACATAACGGGTATCACGCTGATAAACACGGCGGCGCCTAAGGCGGAAAACCACACACGCGGTTTGCCATCACAGTCGCACGGACTATCGTCGTTCCGAGATAACGCCAAGCCGTCTCCACAAATACACGATTCTCGAAGATCAGCCGGAGAACTCTCGTCGTAATACGTCGGAGGGTAATGCTGCCTCTGTCTAAATCTCGGTCTGTAGCGTCGTCTACGGTACGTTTGCGGAGGATGGGAATATTGCGAATAGTGAGTCGGTCGACAATACAGGCCATCGGCATCCCCCAGGTCCCCAAACTGGTACTGGCACTCCTGGTCCGAGTAATCCTGTAGTTGTTTCTGGCTAAACAAAAATGTCAAAACGCCGAAACCTAATAAAACAATGGCCCCAGATATTGGTCCCATCCCAAAACATTTCCCCAAACTTTTGGGGTTGCAGTTGAGGGTTGAAGTTGGCGGCCTTCACAACTAACTTACAGTGACTAAATGTAGCCATTAACTGACGTAGAGGGGTAATTATTGTTAAAACGCTTCGAATATGAGCTGCTGTTAGATTTAGACACAATTTAGTTTAAACATTTTTTTTTTCTGCCCATGTTCGTATTTGGATTCTATTGATTTATTAGTCATATGGGTTATAAGGAACAGTAGGCTCCTTTGTGACAGACTTGGATGGCTACAATCAGAAAATATTTTCTCATTTTCCGTAGTGTGGCGCCCTCTTCATAGGGATTGTATTTTTTTTAACCGTCTAAACGTTCATAAAGATTTTAAAATATATGTGTATTTTTTTGTGTTTATCGATATTTTTGTTATTCTATGTCGTCCGATTTGTTATTTGTAGAACTCGACTCAAGCGCATGTTTGCATATGAAATAAAAGTACGATTTTTATTAAAAAGGTACCTGGTATGAAAGCTTGAGTAGCTCAAGTGCGGGCCAGGTTGAAACGTAGCCTCATTCACAATGGACATTTAAAAACAGCGTTAATGTTCGACCTGTTAACACCTTTTTTGGTCCTTTTTCAAAACATTTTATTGCAAGCACGAGTTTTAGTGCCACAAGTGTTTAACAGCTAGTAAAACTTACTACAGCAGTAACTTAATACTTCAGTACACCAAAACATAGTGCTGTTTGAATGATCATTGTAGATGAAGCCAGAATTCACCCAGATTTCATTAGTTCGATTTTGTTACTTAGTTCACATTTTTATCCATTTAACGACTTAAGTTTTTTAGCACTTAAAATACACAGTACTCGACTACTTCACTGCAATGGCTACAGCGAAAGCTCCCCCCGATTAACGTGTGAAAGCTTCGCTGCGGAACAGCGCTGCATTGACCGATCTAGTCTATCGGTAGTTTGCGATGCGTCACGAAATACGCTACGCTGTTTTTTTTTTTTTTTGTAATTCTTTTTTGCTGTTTTTGGGGGCAACCATCAATGCTCCGCAATGTTTACTTTTCCATTTTTTGCCAGTACAAGTTGGCCACTCAAGAGAGGCAAAAACCTTTCTAAGTCGAGGCCTGAAAATGTTGTTTGATGCGTGTTGAGGTGGACTTTTCGTGGACGTCTGGCTAAACTAGTTGGATTGGGTATTCCAATCTAAGTATTATTATTACCAATACGGCTTCCCGATATTTTTTGTAAGTAAAATAGCAATGATGAAAAATCTTGTTGTTGGGACGTTTTCTTGTCAAGCGTAGCATCCGGACTTTCCTTTTTGCGATGGTAAACTTGTATTGCCAAGAATTTATAAATTCTTAAATTCTATAAATTCTTGGTATTACATAGCTGCAATGCATAATAACTGAGGTAATAACAGACAAAACAAAAAATTTAATTAAGGCATCAACAGGCAACAAGTTCTACCTGAATTTAAAAAAATAAGACAGACAATAACGCTGTGTTATTAACACTGGCGATAGCCAGTGTTAGTAAGGGTCGACCTTGGATCGCTGTGTTAAACTCTCAACTTTGAGAGCTTATAACTCCGTCAAAAGTAAACATCTTTAAACCAAATTTGGAATCTAGCCTTGATTAGTTAAAGCCTGTTTGAAGTCCAAAAATTGTGAAATTCGGTCGAGCCAAACCCGAGATACAGAGAGGGGCCAAATAGACAACTTCTTGTTCTGCTTCTTGTTGTTGTTGTTGTTCTGGGGATAGTTTCGTCTGTCCTAGCTACAGGTCAAATCATTTGTCCTATAAAGCTGGTTCTTAGCTCATTTTATAGGTATTGCT
>JAHWFP010014063.1:0-24651 GCA_023313725.1 Lithobius niger
AATATTATAAATTTGTTAATTTGCATGTGGTTGGCTTCAAGCAGACAAACATAGTGTATCATGAAATCGATACCTAAGTAGTACAATTGATTTGTTTGCAATAGTTATGTTAAAAAAAAAACAACCCTACCACCAGGTGCATATATTACTAATGATGACTCTTCCCCACTGATATCTGTCAGATATAGGATACCTGCCCAGTGATTAACACATTGTAGAGGGTCCATTGCTGCACAGCTAATATCTATTTTTAAAAATGTGTTTTTGAAAACATGTGTTCCATCAGTAAACAAAAACATAAATTAAAAATGGTGGCTTTAATAAGTATTCTTGCTTATCTGTGAATTGACGTACAGTTATCTCAATTTCTTCTCAGAAAATGTTAAATTTGACAATTGTCCAGATGTGTATGGTCTTTAACGAGTTCACCTTTGTATGTTTTATTAGGCCTGATCCAGATCACATGAAACCACCTGGGTTTGACGATATGTTTAGTTGAAAAGGAAGTCTGATGCAATTTCTCAGGTGTTGAAGAATTTCGGAGTGCAAATCGGTCCTTATGCACAGAATGGTGTTATTTCTGTGTTACAGAATATGATTGTACATAACACACTTAATTTTACAAATAAAATGTTTTCTGACCTACAAGATGTTCCAGAAATATTTATACCAATTACCGACCCAATTTAAATAATGCCAATTAAAAAATTTAAAATAAAATGTAAAATAAAAAAAGCTAATTTTTTTTTAACAGTAATCCCGTATAGTGTGTTTATCCCAGAATACTTCCCTAATTACATTTCTAATGCCTTTCGGAAACATAGATTACCTGTGTTTTTGTTGCATTTCTTTCCTGAGGGATGCTCTCGCTGGAGGATTCTTCAAATCGTCGCTAGATGGCTGCGCAACCCGGTCTGCGCATGCGTGACCCCTCTTATAAAAGCGCCTCGGCAATGCCCGCCTGCCTTTTTTTTTCCTCCATCTGCATCGAACGGACACTTAACACCTCTAGCTTCCAGCTTCGCCTTCGCCCTCACCTATGCCTTCGCCCTTTTGGAAAGCCCAAGTCTGCTGTCTTCGCCCTTGGTTCATCACCATACCTGATGGCAAGATCCAGATCTTCGGCCAAGCCCTCGCCTAGAACTGCGCCTTCGCCTGCCAGCCCTGCGCCTCCTGACCCGGAAATTTTGGTGGACGCTTCACCTTCGCCTCCACCATCGTCACATGTGTTACCACCTACGCTGCTTTCTCCGCCGATTTCACCAATACCTTGCGGCCAACCACGTAGGAACTCGTCAACGTCTTCATGTCACCAAACACCGACTAATGATGTCCCTTTGGATCTATCTTCCGCTTCGTCGCAAAATTCCCATTCTTCACACCACAGCCACTCACTTACGGCAAAAGAGGTCCACAGGCTCATGGATCGTGCGATCAAAAATTCAGCTACAAAAAGAAAGCCCACGCCGCCTTCGCCGCAAACAGATTTAACGATCTACACCAAAACCTGGCTACTTTCCACCAATCCTGCCGTTAAACACCTCGGCAGGACCACCTTCAAAGCGGCTTCGCACTTTGCTGCCCTCTAGCTCAACAAAACCTTCGCCTTCACCAGCCCCTACGCCAACTCCAACTTTGCCATTCCGGAAACCTCCGATTCCAACTCGTAAACGTCAACTCCCTTCTCCGTCATCTTCTTCATCTTCTGACACTCAAGACGACTCTGATCTGGACACCGCTTCGGCACTCAACAATTCCTCCCGGAATTCTTCATCCTCACGACACGCTCATTTCTCAAATGATGATTCTGACGAAGATAATGACAAGGAAACCTCAACCATCCCTCTTCGTCGACTACTCAAAACAGTTGAAAAATCCGTACCGGCAGCTTTTCTCTACAAACCGCCACCAGATTCTTCCACCCCAACTTAAACCGAGGCCTTGCTACTGGTTTTGGTTACAGCCAACGAGACCAACAAAAGAAAAAGCGAAGACTGCTTGGACAGTCCACGACCTTGCTGACTACACTACTTCACAACGGCGGCACCCTTCTAGGAAAAGGTGAACCCCTCATCCTCGACCAGGAACCGCCACCGCCACGACCTGGCAAAGAAAATTGTTTTTTTATAGCCGACGATATATGCATTACCTGTTTTAATAGCAGTTCCCCTTTTTGAGCTTATTTTCCCCTAGAGTCTTGAAAGTTGTCTTCCCTGCCAAGCTCGTACGGTACTGCGGATGCGCGGGCCTGGGTCTGCTTATATAAGCTCCGGCGCAGCGTTCCGTTGGCATCATTTCTCCTAGGACTATCACCGCGTGTGGTCGTTCTGAGCTTTCCACTCCGCATACCTCCGTCCTGCGGAAGGACACCTCCGTTCCGTTTTGTCTACTGCTTCCGCCCTACGCGGTTCTTCCTGGAGAACTATGGCTACCTCCGTCCCTTCGGTGCGTGGTGGCTCTCCTCCGCCCTTCCTGGCCTTGCCGTCTCTGCCTTCCCTTCCGCCGGGAGGTTTCTCGTCTGTCGTTCCCACTCTGGAACCACTTACCCACGACACCACGTCCCGTTTACGTACCTCCGCATCAAGATCTACCACTCCTTCGCCTTTGACCATTGAACTTTGACACTCCTCACGGTGTGATGTCTCTCCAGCTCCATTGGATCATGGCTGTACTAGCACTCAACTTGGTTCGGACTTGCTATTCCTCCACGTTCTCCCAACCGGAAGACTCTTCTCTCTCATCAAGGGAGGAACACGTTTCCCTCCGACGTCCCTACATCTCTCAAGCGCCTGCTTGACGTTCTGACCGTCCTCCTATGTCACACTCCTTTCTCTACCGGTACCCTCGGCAGCCGCCCTCCGCGGTCTTAGCTAACCTCACCTCTCAATTCCCTGCCGCTGCCCAGAGAGGGGCTTTTCGGAAGTTTGGATCCTCTTTCACAGCCTCCGCCCCAGCCTGTTCTGCGTCACCATTTCCACCTCCGCTTCTACCGTCACCTGTCGTCAAGGTCCTCTTGGCACAGATACTCGATCATGTCCGGCTTTCTTCCCTCCGGATTGTTTACACCTTCTGCTCCCTTTTCCAACATTCAACAGACCAATTTTCAACCCGGACCTTCCCTCCGAAGTCCGTCCTCCGCACCTGGCTCCTGGAGCCTCTTCGACCCTCACATGCAACCTACTTCGCGAAGAGGAGCCTCATTATGACTTCCAATTTATAGTTCTTGAACCACTGTCCCCGGACTTCCTCTCACTCTCTCCACGCTCTCCTCCTACTCTACGATACCAACCTGTAGGGGTATCACACCCCAAGGGGTATCAACCCAAGGTGTATCACAACCCAAGGGGTATCACACCCCTTTCATCCATGTCATCATCGCAACACCGGTTACCGCCGGTTCACCATCATTCACGTCTACTCGACCCTCTTGTACGAAGGATCTAACGCCTCCAACCTCACCTGCTCTTGAACAATCGCTTTGCACACATGGCATTTTCTCCCATTCTATGGGCCCTCCGATATACACACATTTGGTTCTTCCGTTCCTACTTACTCATACCTTCAGTCGTTCCTTCCTACCCTTCAGCATCATACAAAACCATGATCACAATCCACCTACACTCTGGGGGAAGGGATTCGTGCCTCCGCCTGATTGTCTACATCTCCCTGAGTAGACTTCTCGCTTCACCTCCCTTTCCGAAGGCAAAGATATATTCCAGGATCATTAGGTACCTCCGCTCTCCTTCCTCCCATCGGTCACTGTTTTCATTGCTTCATCAGACTTTTACCACTGGTTACAATTTTTTTCGTTCACACCCTCCGCTTCCGCATACGTCCTGATCTCAATACATGGTACTTCGGCTATTCCCCTCCGCATGACTGCCGCTATATACAAAAAAAAACCAACACATGATGCATCACGCCAACTGCATACCTTCCGTCCGGCCTATCCTGCCGCCCTCTACGAACACAATTGCTATCTTCCGTCCTCCGTTTTGCCCTGTTTCACGTCTCCGCCACCAGGCGGCATACCTCACCACGTCATAACCGTCAAAAATTCAAACGCAGTAACCGTCATTGTCTCGCAACTCTTCCGTCATGGCGGACTCATCCTCGTCCAACAGTTCTATCCACGATCAAGCCGATCCTCCACAGGCCAGTCCGGTTTCGCTACCGAATGTTCCTTCCCCCAAAGCCTTGTAAGTGTCTGGGTTTTGCTGGATCTTCAACGAAGAAACGATTTGACGCACATCCAAGCTGTCAACGACACCGTTTGTGCGACGGATGGACAAGTGTCAGCATTTCACCCCCTCGCTGGATCACGATTAGAAAGCATCAGCATTTATCCAAACAACATGCGGACCGAGCACGTCGGCAGAAGGACCACCGCCACCTCGAAAACCGAAGAGACTACTCCCGATCCTACCCTCCGTTCCTCCGCAACGCCTCTGTTCCTTCCTGACTTACCCAAAGGAAACCATCCACGCACATCGGACAAAAAAGGATCAAAACAGAAGGGTACCTTCTCAAGTCAGGCTACCTCTTGCTCCAGGCCAGCCGGACCCTCGTACATTCGAACTCTCGCACGCCTCCACGCCGTTAAAGCGAAAGAAGTCACTTCCTACAACACCTCCACTCTCCCCTAAACGACATAAGCTATCCATCGACAAGCCTCCCGGTCCTTCCGCAAACCCTCGGAAGCAAATAGTGTTCTCCCGCAATCAACCTCTGCATTCTGTTTCAACTTCCCCCGCAATCAACCTCCGCATTCTCTGTTTCAACAACGACATCCTGCGACAGAAGCTGTCTCCGCCATACCTGGCACATCTGGCATCCGTACCATGAACACTAGTATACCTTCCCCTAAAAGCATAAAAATCAAAATAGCACGGTTAGCTTTTGCACCCCCACGACGACATATTCCGCTTCCTCCCGTTTGCAGTAATGCAGAAACACCGCTTCCACCCAGTTCCAAAACGGTGACTATGCCCGGCCTTCCTGTACCTCAGCTTCACCCTCCGCAATCAAGTACGTCCTTACAAGACACTGTGTCTCCGGCCCCCGTTGTTCCCTTCCCATCAGCAACCATTCTACGGGAAGCCCTCACGAGAGGTTTGCACCTTTCAGTACGAGAGATGAAGACCTGAATTTCAACGTAGATTTCGTACTGACGTTCACGGAACATTTCTCTAAGGAATACGCTGTTTTTCGCTCCTCTCTCGCGGAATTACCAGCCCCCTCCGCCAGGCAGCTGCTCGTTCAGATAAACTTCAAGCCGAGAACACCATTTTACGTGCATCAAATGAAGCACTGTCAAATGAACTTGAAGTAGTAAATAGGCGATACTTTTCTACACGGATTAACTACGCTCTCCTCCGAGCGCGTTACAATTGGCCATCTCCTATTCCATCTTCACCGCGATGGAGGGCTTATTATTGCGCACGCTCGCCGACGCGACGACTTCATAATGCTCCCTCCTCAATAAGTACTGCCTCGCCCTCCTCACGACCCTCCGCTAACTTGCAACCTCCACCTTCTCCACGAACGCTACATCAGGGAGCCCCATCGCCGCTACCTTCCCCGTTGGAAGATCCATCCGCTACAGCTTTGAGGTATTACACTCCTCCCCTTCCAACACCAAGTCCGACATTGACTGAAACTGCGCCACCTCCGCCTACCCCGCACGACATTCCGGTGCTACCGAGGGACTTTTCCACTGTCCCTCCGATTCCTGCACCACCACCTCTTCATACGGCCATTCCACCATCCGCCTCCGCAACGATCACATCTCCTACTTCCGAACCTACCTCCGCTCCGGCACCGGTCACCAGGTCCAGCTCATGGCCTTCTAGTGACTCACCCTACTCCATTTGGCGACAAACACTACAAACTCCTGTCATGTCCAGATCTCAAATTATTCGGTCTGGCAGTTTGACAATGCCGTCACCTTCGTCCCAGTTTTCCATGGCATCAACTTGAACATCAAATCCGCGGAGGGAGATTTACCATGATTCCCATGCCGCGCCAAAGCCACGGGGGTTGCTTTAGGATTTAGGATGATTCCCTAGCCTCCTCTCTTTTTTAACCCGCAAATTTAACCTTTACAGCTACCTTGGCCCAGCGAGACATCCGGTTGTACCTCCCTCCTCTCCTTGTGGTGGCATAGCCATTCTCCTTGCTCAAGATCCACCCCGCACTTTTTCATTAGAACTTTTGACCCTTCATTTTACATATTCTTCCACAAGAAGATGTTTATTCTCTCTGCCGCCTCGGCAAAAAAAAAAGGGGGAAGAAACACGAGTAGAAAAGACAGAAGACTTTACCTCCGCATTCTGTTCGCCGTCCGTCTTCAATCATTCCTTATTTTCAACCTTGCCTCCGGTCTACCTCTTCATCCATCTGAGATACCTCCGCCGTGAACCAAGCATCGCCTTCAAGGTCTTACCTCCGGCCTGACCTTCTGCCTTTTCAAGAAGAAGCATTGTACTACCTTCGGCTCTTCCCACAAGGTAAGCTGTTTTCAACAATTTGCTTGATTCCTTGCCCCTTATGATACGGACCACTGCACGCGGTAATATTATTAACATACGTTTGAGGAAACTGCACTTCCCAATCTCACCTAGGCAATCTGTAGGCCCCTTACGGCCCTGCCACGCCCGGCTCCGCCGACATCGTGAAAATGGTTGGGACAACGGATGTGTCTTTATCTGGAAAGTTTCTTTCATGGGGATGCCAGCTCATACTGCGGGAAAAAGCTCTGAACCTAGCCCTCCACCGAGTGGCTAAGTCTGCTATTAAAACAGGTAATGTAAATTTTCGTCGGCTATAAAAAGACTAAAATTGCAGGGCCCGAACCTGCTTAATTTTAGTTTTTATTGCCTAACCGAAAATATACATTACCTAAACTCCCACCCAAGCCTCCCCTCCACGAGCTAGGTTCTGGAAGGTGGAGAGATGATGCCAACGGAACGCTGCGCCGGAGCTTATGTAAGCAGACCCAAGTGCGCAGTACCGTACGAGCTTGGCAGGGAAGACAACTTTCAAGACTCTACGAGAAAATAAGCTCAAAGGGGGAACTGCTATTAAAACAGGTAATTTATATTTTCGGTTAGGCAATAAAAACTAACATTAAGCAGGTTCGGGCCCTGCAATTTTAGTCTTTTCCGTCCCCAAGGTGAAGGTTCAGCAAACCCAAGAAATTTCGAAACCTTCTAAGAAAACGAGTTTCTCACAACTGACTTGATTTTGGATCCTCCCTTTTCATCCCAAAAAAATCGAAATACCTTCCGCAATCATTAATAACAATGCCAAGCTACTATTCTTTGGCCTTCGTGCTGCCTCCCAGGCTGACGTCATCCACACTGCCATCAACGCCCCATGTGAAAAACTCGCCATTGAATCAAGTCGAACAGAAGCAACCTGTCTAGCAGACTTAATCAACCAGCTTTTCAAGAAAGCTTCTTATGCTACCTTCCATTCTTTCAATTGGCTCACTAAAGCACTTTTAAACTCCACCCTGCTCCAACGTGAGGCCGCCTTGAACATGTCTTCAAAGCTCAACAAATCAACTCGCCACATTCTACGACCTTCCAATTCATGAATCCCACACCCTCTTCAACGGCCAGATTCCAAAGATTGCACCTCACCTAGACATCTCAAAGAAACCAAAGGAATTCAAAAACAGGCCAAAAAACAATTACAACACTAACCAACCCTTCCCAGCCAAACAACGAGACGAAAACCGTTCCTCAAACAATCTTGAAAAGCAACTACAACAGCAACTATGACAAAGAAGAAACCAGACACTACGACAACCGGCCCTTTTCGTGGAAAATCCTCCAACCAGGGCAAAAGAAACGGGCTCAACCGAAGTGCATCATATGACCAACGGAGCCGCCACTCTTCACCAGGAGCACGCAGCAAAGCCCGCAGTGTTCTATGACAATCATCAACATGCACCAAGCCCAGTCGGACGCCTATGCCATTTTCTACCCGCCTGGAAACGAATTACCTCCGACCGATTCATTCTAGACATTATAGCCAAAGGTTCTCCATCACAGAATCCTCCTCACTGTGTTACAAGATTGGGATCCTTCCCTATGCCTACGGCACGTTTTTACCTCATTAATGCAGTCATTTATGCAAAATATTGCATCACTTCCGCCTCTATCCCACTTCCCCCTACCCTGCTCGCGTCCACTCACTCTTTTTCTTGCCGCTGGTGCGTGCAGTCAAATTCTGGAGCTGAGATTGTTGAATTACTAATAGGAATTCGTTTCGGACGATCGTTTTCCCAGTTGAACTGGAGTGCGCCATCTTTCAAGGCAAGCAGCGTGGCTGGCTACGAGGCTACGCGGTTGGCGGTGAGTATTTTATGTCGAGACTGGTTGGAGAGTATTAAGATGGCGGCCAGCATGGTGTCGGCAGATTTGGCAAGGACGAACCACGTGGCGGCTTGTTAAGCCGGCCAAGTGCGCCCGCACGTGGATATAATTGCTTGAGAACGTGGCGGCAGTGGTTTAGTACGGATTGCCAGGTTCGTGGTGTTTTATTTTTTTTTGGTTTGTGTAGCCGAATTTGGAGAGTAACGATAGTAAAAGAGACGTGAGTTTGGGAGTTCAGATGTGAAACCCATTGTCGGAGTCGGTGACTAACCGAACCGACGGAAACCGCAAGTGGCGGACTGTGGAAAACAGTAGTTGTTGGTGGTGGAAAACGTGTGATTAGCTCGGTTTTACAATTATTATTTTTTTGGGCGATGCGGTACGCGGTAGCGTGCATTGGGATCGGCTCCACCGAGTATGCGTAGGTGTTTTTGTTGTGTGAGCGGTTGGATTATTTGTAAACGAAAAGCCGGAAAGGCGCTTTGAAATGATGGGTACATGGCTTGCCGGAAGTTTGCGGGGCCGTCGTGCAAAGTGGGCGGCCATTGGGGCGTCGCCGGCGGTGTTGGAAATTGTAGACGGAGCGTGTCTAGAGCTGGGAAATACGCCACCGCTGAGGGCGGTTTTGCGCGAGACCGCCATTATTTGACGATGCGAAAGAGATTGCCCCAAAAATTGAGCGAGATGTTGGCTCAAGGTGTAAATGAAAGGGTGAAAAACGGTAGTGTAGGATTTGTTTCCCCCCGATTTTTTCAGTGTCGAAGCCGGACGGTCGATCAGGATAATTTTGCATCTGAAAGGCTTGAATGAGTTTGTAGTGGTAAGAAAGTGCTCCTTGGATACACTACCACGGGTAGTAAAGCATTTACAGCCAGGGGGTGGATTGCAACCATCGATCTGTATCGAGCTTATTGTGCAGTGGCAATAAAGGACGGTGCACGGCGATGGTTAATGTTTTCCTAGCAGGGTTGTCTGTACCGCTTTTGTGTGATTTTGGTTTGGCTTTGGCCCCGGGCACTTGATGAAACTTGTGTCAGTGGTGAAGCGCTTCTTGCGCCGGGCCGGTGTTTTGGTTTACGTTTACTCGGGTGATTTTGCAGTGATAGGCCCGTCCGCAGCAGGTATGCGGCAGGATGTGTGGGGAGCATTGGCGACCTTGCGGAAGTTAGGTTTGTTTGTGGATTACAGTACGTGTGTTTGGTACCGTCGCAGGATTTGGAATTTTTGTGGGTGATGTTGGGTCAAAAGTCGGGCCGTTTTCTGCTGCCACCTGGAAACAGGCTCGTGTGGTACGATTGCTGCGGTTCAACGACGGAACCTGGTCACGGTGGTTACAGAGCTTCACAGGTTGTTAGGCCTGGCGGAATGTCTGTTGTGTGCTGTGGAGGTCGACAAGTTGCAAAGGCGGTGGTTGTAGCCCGACCAGGTGACCTGCTGTCGTGCGGAGGTGCACGGAGGAGGCCTCTCGCAAGGGTCTTTGCACTGGTGGGCGAAGGCTCGGATTTGCCTGGTGGTGGCAAAATCGTGGGTCTCTGTGGAGGCCGCAGTGGTGGGGACAACGGACGCTTCAGACATGGGCTGGGGAGCGGCCCTAGGGGATTCGCAGGCGCAGGGAAGGTGGCACCCCAGGGAGGCTGCCGTGCATATAAATGCGAGTGGATTATTGGCTATGCTGGAAGCGCTAGACGGTTTGGAGACCTAGTCGGGGGACGGGTCGACCGAATCCTTTTTGGGTAACGTGGTGATCGTGTCGTCTGTGACTCATCGGGGGTGCGAAGTCCCAGATGCTTATATGCCATAGTCCGTAGCCTTGAGCAGCGTGGAGGTCAGTTGGATTGTGTGGTTCAGGCGGCATTTGTGCCGGGGAAGATTGAATGTGACAGCGGATGGTCTGTCTTAAGAATTCTGGGACAGGTTTGACTTCCGGTTGTGTACTGCGGCGTTCCGGAAGATTTGTAGGTGGTTTGGGACGCCAGAGGTGGTCGTGTTCGCGTCGGAGGTGACGCCCCAATTGCAGTGATTTGGGTCATGGGGGACGCTGCCCGTGGGCAGAGTTTGGGGATGCGTTCAGCGGGAACTGGGGCCCGTTCTTTCCGTACCCCTTTTTTCCCCATTGTCCTTTAATTGGACATTGAGTAGGCAAGCTCATCGTGGACTATCCCAATCTTGTAACCCATCGAGTGTCATGGGGCATTACTGGTGACGCCAGACTGACAGTGTGCAGCCTGGTTCGTCCGGCTGTTGGCCTGCGCCAGGGAGGGACCGTTTCCCTTGCGGAGCGCAGGACCCCCCTCTGGGACCCTTACTTGGACGCCGAGGTGGCGGATGAGTGGGGTCCTGGGGTGTAGGTACTAGATGATTACCATGTGGGACCAAGGTCACCCCAGCCATCTTCGGAGCGATTCCGAGGTGTGCACTGCTTCCTACTCGATCCCAATCTTGTAACACAGGAGGATTCTGCGATGGAGTAATGAAGATTCTCCCAGAGAACTTGTTCTCGCCAGGAGAATCTAAGTTCTCTGAGTCGAATCCGACGAAACTGTGTTACAAAACACTGCCCGCTCGCCTCCCTGCATGGAATCGTGCGTTCGCAGCAAGAAAAGAGTGAGTGGACGCAAGCAGGGTAGGGGGAAGTGGGATAGAGGCGGAAGTGACGCAATATTTTGCATGAATGACTGCATTAATGAGGTAAAAACGCGCCGTAGGCATAGGGAAGGATCTCAGTCTTGTAACACAGTTTCGTCGGATTCGACTCAGAGAACTTAGATTCACCTGGCGAGAACAAGTTCTCTGGGAGAATCTTCATTTTTCACCCAACTTTCACATCAAAACCCCCTCTGACGTCCCCCACCACCCTGGCATCAAGCTTCACCACCTTTACAGGCACTCTCAACAGAATCCTCACCCTTCTCAAAAAGAAAGCCATTCGAGAATGCCCAACTCCTTCAGGACCAGGGTTTTACAACTCCATCTTCCTCACGCCAAAGAAAACCGGAGGAGAACGTCTCATCTTCAACTTAAAACCGCTAAATCAATTCATCGAAAAAGAACATTTCAAAATGCACACCCTAGATACAATCCGGCTAACACTTCAACCAAACAACTGGACAATCTCAATAGATCTCACCGACGCCTACCTGCACATCCCACTGCACCATGCAGTTCTCCACTATTTCCGTTTCTTATACAACGGAAAGGTCTACGAATTCCAAAGCCTACCATTCGGCCTAAACGCTGTTCCAAGAATCTTCACGGCCATTCTAAAACCAATCCTTGCACACCTACACCAAAACCAAATCTTAACCAACGCCTATCTGGACTACTGGATCTTAGACGACAAATCATCAGCACTTCTAAAAACAAAGAGAGACTACATACTAAACCTTCTCTCAACTGGGATTCGCCATAAACTTTCCGAAATCAAGACTCGATCCCAGCCAATCCTCCATCTTCCTCGGAGCCCACTTCAATCTCATATCTGCAACAATCTCACCATCACCAGAAAGAATCTAAAACACCACACAGTCCTGCAACTTGCGCAAAAAACCCAACCACTCCTTAAAGGACTTAAATTCTCTAATAGAAAAATTGGATTCCATGGCCTCGCTTGTTCCCTACGGAAGATGGATGACATGACCACTACACCACTTCCGCATAGATCATTGGGGAATGACAAAAGACAAGAACCTCACAAAACCAACAAACCATCTCTTTCCCCACGACACTCTCCTGTGGTGGACCGACATTACGACAATCTCAGCATCCATCCCACTACACGAACCTCAACCAGAGCTTCACCTCTTCACGGAGGCATCCCTCCAGGGCTGGGGAGTCCACATTCAAAATCGGGAGGCATCTGGAAAATGGGAAACGAACGAACAAGCCCACATCAACCATTTGGAATTAAGAACCATCTGGGAAGCCCTCAACCACTTCCAAGCCATTGTCACCAACAAAGTGGTACAAATTCACACTGACAACACAACAGCAGTGGCTTGCATTCGAAAGGAAGGCAGCACCCACTCACGATCTCTTCACCAAATCACCTCTGAGATCTTCTCTCTCTGCAAATCCCTAAAGACGACAATCCTTCCTCTACACATACCAGGGAACAGAAATGTCATCGCCGATTCTGTCTCGCCAATCCCCACCAACAGGGAAATGGTCCCTCAAGAATTCAATCTGCGAGTTTGTTTTCACCATATGGGGAAGACCGATGATAGACCTCTTTGCCATGAAGCTCAATGCCAAACTTCCCCAATACATTAGTCCCCTTCCGGACCCACTAGCCTGGGGAGTATATGCCGTCACGTTTCCATGGAAGAACCTTCACGCATACCTGTTTCCACCGTTCAAACTTCCCCACGCTGTTCTCCAAAAGATCACGACAACGGAAGGAACCTTCCTGCTAGTCGCACCGAACTGGCCATCGGCCCCACGGTTTCCCCATCTACTAGATCTCCTCATAGACCACCCAAGGAAACTCCCCGATCTTCCAGCCAGATCTGCTTTCGCAACGGAAAGGGACCCTATTCCACCGACACACCCACACCCTACAGCTACACGGGTGGCTAATATCATCGAACTTCTCCAGGAGTTCGTCAAGAACAGGCATCCCGAATTGCCAGCAAAGCCATTCAAAAGTCAACAAACAAAATCTACGACAACCACTGGAAAAGATGGTTTCATTCGTGTATCGGAAGGAAATCAATCCAGTCAATCCCTCTATAACCAACCTCCTTGAATTCTTTGACACCCTATTTAACCAGAAATTAAAAGCCTCCACCATACTCGTCTACAGATCTGCACTCAATTCCGTTTTCAAAGCTGCAAACAACCACCACCTCATTGAAAACCACAACATCTCTGCTCTTGTCAGATGTTTTGAAAACGAAAGACCATCAATCAAGAAACCATTCCCATACTGGGGTCTGACCATCGTCCTGGAATCCCTTCGAAACCCCCCCCCCCTCCTTAAGAACCCATGCAACACAGCGACCTGAACTACCTAACAAGGAAAACAGTCTTCCTAACAGCGTTCGCCACTAGACAACGTTGCAGTGAAGTACTATCCATCGACCCAGCCTTCTGTTTCTTTTATGAAAACCACTATGCAATCCACCTAAAACCCAGAACTTCATTCAGAGCAAAACGCAAAAACCATGTGAGCGAACAAAGCCAATCATAATTCCTGCATTAACCAACATCACCACAGACGAACCCGAGAAACTCTTAATGTCCAGTGCGGGCTCTACGCTATTACATAAAATGAACCGAAAATCTTGAGTTCCGCAAAAGGCTGCAATCAGCTGTTCCTCCCCTTCAAAACCTCTTACGGCGAAACAACAGCAGCAATGATAGCATCATGGATCAGAACTGTCATAAACAACGCTTATGAGGACTTCACCAACGACCACCCATACGTCAACATCAGGGCAACGGCACATGAACTAAGGGCAATCTCAGCTTCTTGGGCATTCAACAACAAGATCGCCATAGCCGACATCATGGATGCAACATCCTGGAGAAACCAGTCCGTTTTTACCAGCCATTACTTCCGGCATATGACAAGACAAGAAGCTGGATTACACCGTCTGGGACCCATAGTCGCTGCCAGACAGATAATCCATCCTTTTTAAGCACTGAAAACAACCGATGTCCTGAAGCAGATGCAAGACCATTCAACAAATGGCCCTTTTCAGGGCCACCAATTTTTCCGAAAGAGTACTAAATTCCTGATTTTCTGTTTTCAATAAAGTGCGAAAATTCATGATTTTTTTTGGAGGAGCCAGCTCGCAACCCTAGGGCAACTCGTCAGGTGGACCCCTCCAACAGAGTTGCCGAGGTCTATTGAATACAACAAAAACACAGGTAATCTATGTTTCCAAAGGGCAATTGAAAGATTATTTTGCCGGCCCTCCTGCCTGGCCGGCTGAAAATAGTTTCTATTGCCCAGAGGAATCATACATTACCTGTACTGGCCCTACCTCCCCTCTTGTGTCACCACCTGACTGAACGAGAGGGGAAAAAAGATGGCAGGCGGGCATCGTCGAGCCGCTTTTATAAGAGGCAGACCATGTTGCGCAGCTGGCCATCTAGCGACGATTTGAAGAATCCTCCAGCGAGAGCATCCCTCAGGAAAGGAATGCAACAAAAACACAGGTAATGTTTGTTTCCTCCGGGCAATAGAAACAATTTTCAGCCGGCCAGGCAGGAGGGCTGGCAAAATACTCTTTTTGCATTTCTGTCTACAGTAAAACCGAGATGAAATTTCCTAACAGTTTGAAATCCTCAAACATACTCAATGATAACGTGATCTGGGCAGTCTAGGTGCCGTTCATATGCGGTGTGACAGACCGTTTTATTGTCAGGACGCACTAGCGAACAGTTGCATTCTGGTGTTGTCCCTCTGTTTACGATTTTTCTATGTTTTTCGGCATCCATGCGGGCTGTCGTGTTGTGCCTTTTAGTGGTTCAAATCACTAGATCTGTGCCGATTCGTGGTTCCAAAATTGTGTACAGTTTCACGGCTTCGTCGGAAGTTTCTATTATGTCTTAAGTTGCAGTGCATGCACTTCAAGTTCTCGGAGTTAGATTTGTACGAGGAATGCTGGTCTTGTCAGCCATGCAGCTCTGTTTCTTGCCCATGTGAAACTGATCACTGAGGCATTGTTTTGGAGAAGCGTGATAAATCCAGGAAACTCGCAAAGCGTCAAGCCAAAAGGTTGAGAGATGGGGTCAAAAAAAGAATCACTGCATCGGGCACCACACCCATGTTAAAAAGGGGAAAGCTTGAGAAAATAGGACTCTAACTGCCTTCTTCTCAAAAAAGAAAGTTGCGGGGGTCGTAGCATTCCTACTTTATCAATCCAAATATTTTTTTTAGCAGTTTCTTTTCTTTTTCCTGTTTTTCCAATTTCCTGTAGATTTTTGTTTAACTAAATAAAATATATGCGAAAAACGAAACAATTTATTGCCTCTGGAAATATGTTACATGTGAATTTTGGCATTCGTTCCTCTAAGTGCTGCGTTCCTTGGAAGTTTGCTGGTTGCTTGTAGCTCAATAACCCGATAGCTCATCCCTCTCTTTATAAAAGCATGTCAGTGCGAAAGGCAGGCATAATTTTTCCTCCAGCGAGCTTTCGCATCGTTTCCCGTCCGCCATCTTGAAGATCTACAAGCCACCATCTCCAGCCGCAACGAAAGAGCCCAGCTGCCATGCCTAAAGTGAAAGAAAACCAGAAGGATGTCTCTGCCCAGAAGACCTCTCCTTTGCCCATCAAGGCATCTGCCACCCACTCTGATGTTGTTGCCGGCCTCCCGCTCACTGAAGACCCTTCCTCGCCTCATACTTCGGTCCACGACCTGTTGGCGCCTCTTTCGTCCGCCAAGTTGACTGTTCCTGCCGCCAACAAATCTGTTAACACCGCTGCCACATTGCCGATCCAAGGTGGTCACCGCACACTGTCTTCTCCATTGGATTTATCGGCACTTGAGCAAGATCTTCGTGCAGCGAAAGTCGCCTACTCCAAACTCAAGCGTAAATTTAAACACACTTTGTGGATTGAATCTCAGCATGAAAGTAAGTCTCCCCAGTCACCACTTGACTATCATCTTTCATCTCGCCCAGCTAGCTACTCCTTTTCGCGGAGCGAGATAAACCGCATGGCCGAATGTGCCGTTCGTGGTTTCGGATACCGACAACCTCATGCTGGTCGCCACTGTCCACAACACCGTCCGTGAAAGACACAAAATAATGGGTCGCGACGACCTCCAGTGACGCCAGCCTCAAATGATCTCTTTCGTCAGCGCAACGCCCATCAAAGAAATCTCGAGCCTCTCTGATGTCCGGAACGACACAGAACTCTCCCTTTCGACTCGGCCTCCATACTACAGCAACAATTGCATCCGGATCCGCTTTTCGTCGACCCAAACGAATGATCATCCGATCGCCATATCCACTTTCCTGACAACCCGAATGCTGACAATCCAACCAACATCACTCTTTCGGATCTCCTAAAGCCAGTTTAAGATACAGTCCCTGACTGTTTTTTATACAACCCATCATCATCTGACGACAGTCCAATCCTCAACCGTGGACTTTCGACTGGTTTTGGCTGTGGCCTTCGAGGGCTGCAACCTCAAGACATGCTCTGTACTCAGCCAATCAACAACTCTTCTCACCAACCTTCTGCGCAACGGTGGCCTACTTCGACGAAAAGGGGAACCACTCGAGCTTGTCAGGAAACCGCCACCACCCCTTCCCGGTCGTGAAACCTGGTACTTCAAACTATTTGGTGACGGATCAACGAACGCAAGAAGTTTCGACACCTACCCTCAGTCTAAATTTCTAACTACAGAAGTAAAATGGATTTATTACGGCTCTCTTTCTGCCTAAAAAAGCCGAAATTCCCACTCGTGTGTATTTGACAACATGCTATTACGGTTAGGCCTGCGTGCAGCCTCTCAAGCCGACATCCTCAACACGGCAGTTAATGCCTTTTGTGAGAAACTCGCAACCTGCCCAGCCCCTTCCGAACCTAAACATCTCTCCACCCTTATCTCGCAATTTTTTCAGTAGGCCTGCTTTGCGACCTACTATCCATGAATTGGTTCACCAAAGCACTGTTCAACACAAACTTACTGCTGCGTGACATCGCCCTTCAAACAGCATCGAATCTAAATTATTCAACCAAGCATCAACTGCGCAATCAACCCATTCATGAATTGGACATCCTCTTTCGTGGGTTGATTCCGAAATTGGTACCTCACCTTGACGTCTAACGAAAACCAAAGGAGAACAAACCTAAGCAACAGCAAAAACCCTTCTCAAAGCCCTTCAAACCATATCATAATCAGAGCAACAAGGACAACTGACCCAAATCCAAGCCATACTCCAACAACTCCGAAAATTCCCACAACCAATCCTTTCAGGCTAAACCTTACAACAAAAACAAAGGACACAGCAATCTGAGCACCACCCCTGACAAACGAAGCTGCTACTCCTCTCCTGGAGGAAAAGGCAAGTCCCTCAGCAGTCAATGCCATCACATCGGTGTCAAGCCTTCCAGTCGGAGCATGCCTACGCCACTTTCTCATAAAACTCATACCTTTCTCATGAAACTCATAACCTCAAACCAACAAATTCTCTCCAAAAAAAAGTGTTTGTGTCCAACTTTCATCACCATTCTACAGCTCAATCTTCCTGCGCCCAAAGAAATCGGGTGATGAGAAACTAATTTTCAATCGCAAGCCTCTCGACCAATACACTTCAACAGACACTTCAAAGTGGAAACACTGGATTTCATTTGTCAATGACTCAAAAGACTGGACGATCTGCATATTTTGAAAGATGCTTACCTCCATGTGTCTCTACATACGTCTAGCCAACACCTCTTCCGCTTCATCTACAACAACAAGGTTTACGAATTCCATTTGGACTAAACGCAGCACCCAGGATCTTGTTACTCATACGCAAACCAGTCGTGGCACATCTCCACTAAATTCAGATAGCAGCAAGCGAGCGCCTACCTTGACGACTGGCTACTGAACAACCCCAATCCAACAAGCCTTTGTGCCAACGGAAACTTCACAATCAACCTTCTGAATCAACTGGGTTTCAGCTTAAACCTCAAGAAATTGACACTCATTCCAGCCCAAGAGTTCATCTTTCTAGGAGTCTCCTTCAACCTAAAATCTGAAACAGTGAGACCTTCACCAGACAGGCTAGAGGACATCATACAACTAGCACAAAGTTTTCGTCAACAACCCCATCATACCCTCAAGGATCTAAACTCCCTCATCAGCAAGATGGATTTCATGGCAAATCTTGTCCTTTACGGGAGATGGATGACCAGACCTCTCCACCACTACTACATCGATGCGTGGGGAGATCAACCAGACCAACCAAACCTGGTCGTTCTATTGTCGCAACAAAAGGGAACCAAGTTTCACCCAAACACCAGCGCTCTAATCCTTCACGGATGGCTACTATCATCAAGCTCATCAAATAAGCAGTAATTCATCAACAGTTCAACACTAAGCAACTCGCTTCGCTGGCAAAGCCATCAGGGATTCGACCAACAGAATTTATGACATCCACTGGACAAAATGGTTTCGTTAGTGTAGCAGAGGGAAAGTCGATCCTGCCAAACTTTTAAAATTTCTGAAGGGGTCAACACTCCTTGTTTACCGTTCAGCATTAAACTCTGTCTTCAAGGCAGCACCAATCTCCTTGACTACCGCATCTCCTCCCTCGTCAAATAATTTGAAATGGAACGTCCAGCAACCCGCCGTGCCTTTCCAGATTGGCGATCCAGATTGGATCGTCTTAGGGTGGCTGCAACTGGCCACTCCCCTAGTGAAGAGCTGCTAGTGGCATCTGGGCCAGCACTGACAACGACCTGGCAGCCCCTGTGGCTTCTTGTGCCTGACTACTTGCTGTCGGTCAGCCCTTTTGATCCACAGTTTACTAGATCTTGATGGCAGTTGCACCCCACCCCGATGTTCGGCAATGAGCAACAGGTAAGGGAACTAGACAGCTCACACTTAGCCATTATCCATGCATGGCAACGTGTCCTTACCCTATCGGGGTGCACCATCCTCCCATTGCAGTGGGGTTATCGGACTGGTTCAAGAAGTCATCTGGCTGGGGCCTCCACGCTGCGGTACCTAGAGACCCACGAACCTCGTGGCCGCCGGTCACAATGGAACAATCGGTATGATGAGCACCTGCAATCGGTTAATCTTGCTAAGAGACAACTACAGCAGGGAACACTGTTATCGAGGAATGCTCAGGGCACCTTACACCCAACGCCGTGGAACCGCGTCCCATGATATGAAGCCACGACCGGGAGATCCAAAATGACGGAAAGAATCTGGCAGGGATCTTGCACACCAGGTTTACCGTTCGGCACTCCGCCCAACCTCACTCATTTTGATACAGGTTAAAATGAGCTGAGGTTGGGATAACATTTTTCGTGACAGCAAATTGTAGACTTAACAATTACTAGCTGTGGCCCTCGGTTACCAAAGCCCTCGGTCTTTGCCTAACAAGAGGTGCCTTCGAAAATTGACTCTAATTGTTTTCTTGGACCATGGAGTAACTCAAAATAGTCAACCCTGGCGCTCCTAATCAAGCATAAGTATACACAATCACTTCACTCTTAAGGAGTTAATACACGCGGTCACGAGATTTTGATTTACTCCGGGCAGTTGGATCAATTTTGAAAGGCACCCATTGACGAAGTGACTGCGGAGTCCAGTGAGTGCAGTCTACTTCAACTGGGCTGCCGTTGTGAAGCGGAAGGTGCAGAGTGGCCAGATACAGAGGGACCAGTTGGTCCTATTGGTGGCGAAACCACTCTCCAGATAAGGTAACCTCTGTTCTATGAATCACTCGTTAAGGCAAGGAGTTGACGTCGGTCACTTGACCGTGACCATCCTGCTGATGGGCCGAATGCTGTCTAAGGGGACTGAGTCGGGGTCGTGGGCTACAAACACATGGTCGTTAAAAGGTCGGCTTCAATGGGCTTTTGCCCGTGGGACACCTGTAAACAATAATATATACCGCAATGTATTTTATATAATGATGCCAGGAGGAGTCACTAGATCCAGGCAATCCATCAGTTGAAATCTGTTTGAAGAACAACTATCCACTACGGCAATAAAGGTATAACAGTCAACGTTGAACTCAATGATATCCCTGTGTGGTCGGGAAGAAGTGGTTTCCAATCCCCTCGTGTCAAAACTAGTACGGGTATTTGGAACCTACGTCCAAGAACTCGGCACTTTTTCCCAGCCTAGAATTTGCATCTGGCCTTAACCAATTTATCAGGCCCTCCATATGAGCCAATAAGGAAGGCGTCTTTCTATATGTAATTCAGAAAACTGTCTTCTTGTTGGCAATGAAAACAGTAGTTCGCCAAGAAGAGAATCAAGAATTCTAGAGAAAAGGATTGCCTTGATTTGCCAGAGATTGGTCTGAGGCACGTTTCTTGTTCGATTTAAGTTTTAGGCAGACTCGACAAAAACCTGAAAAAATTACCAAAACTCAAGTAGTGAAAGCCCTGGACCCATAGGTGAAAGGTGTACCTGATAGAGATCTATAAAATTTTATTTGGAAGCAACTAGAGGCTTCACGGCGGCTAATTCAGCAAGACATATGGGTGATACTGCCTTGTTTTTGGCAATTTACCCTAAGCCTAATTAGGCTTCTGATATCCTGAAACCCTAAGTGATCAAGATTTTGAGTTGGTTGCACATAGTAATAAGATAGGCTTATGAAAATTCAGCTGATCATTATGGACTTTTCACCAGAGAAAAGGGCACATGAATAAGGGCTGTGTTGTTTAAAAATATGCTTATTTTCTGCTCAACGACACTGTTACAACCTGCTCCACCTCCATTATTGATCTTAATTCCTTTCACAGTGGACTCATAACAATAATTTCATCACTTTTTCGCAACAGACCCAGAGTCGGAGAAGAAGCTGGGCAGAAGGGGGGGGGGGTTACTAAAGGTGAGCATTTAAAAATAAGCAAAGAATAATTTCCCTTCACTTTATTTTAGCTGAATTAGTCCCATAGGTCGATGATCAAGCCGAATCCGAGCCTGGTAGCAAGAAATTACCAAACCATTAACTTCCGACATGGGTTGATCAACCCATGCCATCAACCCATGCTTCCAGTAGCACTCCAACCTCTAATACTGGCCCCTCACGAATGATGTTTCGAACTCAGCATCGAGGGACAGTTGTCCCTGCCAGTGCACGTGCAAAGAATTCACGTTTTGGACATCACCGAAGTTTCTGACACAGTGGCATATGAATGTTGTCCTGTGTCGCCATATGCGTGCTGCCACAATTTCTGAAGAGTAATGCTGGCAGCAAATGCCTAGGATGCTGACAAAGCTCTTAATTCATGTGCCTTTGTGTCTGGTTTAGGACCATATGAACAGCTGAACTTTCCTAGCATTTCTTATTACTTTTCAAACTAGTTTGAAATCTTGACCACTGAGTTTCATGATAGTAGAAGCCTTGTTAGTCATAGGGTCAATTGCCAAAAAACAAGGGACTCCTTGACTGTTGACTACTTCTGTTTTCTCGCCTCTAATTGCTTCCAAATTAAATTTGAGGGCTCTACTCTAGTAAACACTCATTCTTCACTGTCTCCTCCTACCAAAGGACCTAGTGATTTCACCATCAGAGGTTTTGTAAGTTCTTAAGGTTTATGAGTGTACCCGAAAACTTGGATTGAAAAAGAGACTGGCTTGACACCAATCTCTGGTGAATCCTTTTCTCTAGAAACTATTAGGACCGGTGTTGCCACTGCCACCAAGAACTGTCTTCCGAGTTAAATGTAACAAGACGCCTTCTTCATGGGCTCCTACGGAGGGCCTAGTAAACTTGTTAGGACCAGAAATCAAGGCCGCGAAAAAGCGGTGAGTTCTCGACCGTAGGTTCGTGAATCCCCGCACTAGTGTTGGATGGATTGGAAACCACTTCTTCCCAACCATAGTGTAACCATAGAGTTTATAACTGGTCGATATCCCGTTATTGCCATTGTGGATAGTCCTTCAAACCACCTTCCTGAAAAACCGTTAAGATCTTTACTAATGGCTTTTTGACTCGCAGAACTTCAGTGTGGTATGGGTCTGAATTAATCTGCCTGTCACCGGGGAGGAAAACCCTTAATCTGGCGATTTACTTTTCACAAACTAAAATCGAGAAAATATAGTGCTTGGAGTTGTGCGTGCCAGGTCTTCCCACTGTTGATGATATCAAGTCGGGATGGTCTGGAAGTAGAATTGGATACTTTTTCTTCTTCCTCATTCCCATCAGGTTCATGTCCACACACACCAAGCCGCTACTAAGCAGAAAGGAGCTGTCAGGATGAATATGCCCCATGATGATTTGATCATCCAAAGGATTTGTTGAAGCAAAGAGAAAGGTGGAAACAGGTATGCTGTCATACCGTCTTAAATGATGCTTTGACTATTCGTTGCCCGTGACTGGGGGCCTCGCTACGGGACACATTCTGCCAGTTGCTTGTTGAATCTGGTCGCAAAAACGTCCACCACTGGTTTTCCCCTCAGATGAAATACTGTCTTGCAGAATGATGGATGCAGCTGCCATTCTCTTGTAGGAATCCACTCCAATTTTGCGACAATTCATCTGCCAGAAAGTCTTCCCTGAATTGTCGCACAGAAGTGTAATCTTCTGTTCCAGGCAAATTTTGAGTGTCGAGGCTTCTTCATGTTACGATAGAGAGAAGAGTATCCCCTCCCCTTTTGGTGCAAGAATTCAGAATTTTTTACAGACACCACCCCATTTTCCAGAATATCGGGTCACCTCTCCACTGCATGGAAAATCACTTGAAGTTCCAAGTTGTTTATAAGGAGGCCCTTCATTTAACACCATTCCCCACTGCTATTAGATCCTCCATATCGGCGCTCTAACTATTCAAGGGATCACGGTCATTATTTATCGCTGGGTGGAGGGGGATGGCGGCGGGGGAAGTTGGGGCAGGGTCATGGATTTTTTGGATTTACTTGAGAGGGGTCATACATTTTTTTATGTTGTCAAGCTGGACATAGTGACTGTCACACCAATGAAGCAGACCCACCATGATCGAGCAACCAGCCATCACTGCAGCGTCACCATAGATGTTGGGGATACAACCAGCCAAATGCTGCTATAGCGACCGTGCGTATAAGCCAAGCCATGGGGAAAATGCTATGGGTAAAACAATGGCAACTTCTGATGCAATGCCGTCAACAGCGAGCGATCTCAGCTTGTAAAAAAGGCAAACTGTCAAGAATCGACTTTTGTTCGACGACCGAAAGACAAGACGTCCGGAATGAAAATGCTGACAACGTTGAAAAACTCCACAAAGCACTGGAAAATATGCTTAAATCAACTTGCTTTCAACGCTTAAAGGAAGTCTACAAACGACAAAGTCAGCTTTGCAGAGCGCAAATCTGCCTCTGCCCGCTCAGCAGAAATGCCAAGTTGCAGGTCTTTCACGCAACCTCGCCCGCAGCTGCGCGCCCACCACCCGACCCTCCTCCGGCCAACACCTATGACCTATGAGTGACAGGAAGCAACCTTCGACTCCCACTCCAGGATTTCTCACCGGAAATTAGCTTCGTTTCAGTGATAATAAAACAATGAAATTAATAATCACACCAACGCAAAATATATCGTTATTAAGCAGTTAGGGGACCCTTTCTCTCGTCAGTCCACATTTGTGCTTCGCCCCCCCCCCCCAAAAAAAAATGAGAAACAATGACACCTGTGTGTGTACAAATACAGGAAGGATTTTATACCCCAATACCTGCAGTGCACCTTTCGGACGAAACTTGATTCATCTTTTCTTTCTCTTTCGGCTCACTTCGTCATACGACGGAACGACCATTATCCTTTAGGACACTTTCTTAGGGCATCGGTTACGCGTCACACCTTCCTCTACGCTGCTGCAACAGGGCAGAAGACACCTATTCACTGTGTGACGAACAATAACTAGTATCCACTGTTTCTGCCATTATCGCCTTCTCAACGCTTCCTATGTCTCGTTTGTGGGGCAAGGTGGCCTGATGGTTAACACGACCGTCACATGTGCCAGAGGTCCAGGGTTCGAATCTGGCCTTAGCCATCCCTGGCATTTTCGGGAAGAGAAGAGCCCTGTGATGTCTCGTGCTCATGTCGATTGTGGCATGTAATAGAATGTAGGACTTTACGATGGGATTTGCCTAGAGAAAAATGTCTCTCTCTCCTTCTGGTGCCATTGCTACGGCTTGGTGCGCTGCAAAAGCTAAAGCCGTATGTCTTGTTTAAAAAAACAAACGAGAAGCAACAAAGGTCGACAACTGAACAAGCAGTGACAGCTTACCCAACACAACCGCACAGCCTAGCGAATTTGTGCTCTTTTGTGTCTCTATTCTTTATCATGATTTCCAGTGCTTGGCGTCATCGGTTGGGGCCTTCCCCCGTCTGTCACTCTATTTTTCTTTTTCCTGGGTACAGCTACGCGATGTAGTATCTGGCCACCGTGCTCGTTGCCTCCTGATTGCTTGGACTACTTTGCCCTATACAGACAGGATGTTGTCTTCTACAACCATGGTCTGTCCGTGACACTCTCCTGTCACAGCAATGTATGTCGCCAGTTTTTTCCCACACCCTTCCTGTCACCCGCTCTTGTCTTTGGCTAGCGGAAACCCAAGATATCAGCCAGTGTGTTCTGTTCCATCCCTGCCTTGGACTAGCCCC